>JAYJMH010006120.1:0-25866 GCA_036873815.1 Phacellophora camtschatica | reverse complement strand
GTGGCCCATTTTCGTGTTTAAAGAAGGGCCCATTTTTTTTAATTTTATTGAAAAAGGGCACATTTGAGGGCACTTTTTCCATGTTTGCAAAAAAGTGGGGGGGGGCACGTGCTCCTGGTGCCCCCCGGTTCCTACGTCTCTGATTAGATTTTCAGGCTCTATGGGGTGTTTATTTGAAGAGGGTGTTTACAGGGGGGAACTTGGATTCTGGAGATTTGGTGGCAAAGGTTCTTCAAGGAGAGAAAAAAATAAACAAAATGAGTCTACAGCAACAAACAGAAAACAAAGGACTACCAAAATGGCCAAGACTAAAAAGTGGTTGAGGGCAGTTTCCTCCAGTCTCCCTTTGGCTCTGCCCCTGTCCTGGGTGTTTAATAAAAGGAATGTTTATTAAATATTTCAGTTTACTAGAAAGTTAACTATACATAATCTATAATGAAACTTGAAATTAATCCAATGTCAATGCTATGTAAAACGATGTAAACTGATTGATCCCAAATGGCATTTCTTATCAGTTCTGACCTTTTGATGGAGGAGGACAAAAGAGATAAAATGTGGGCCTTTAAACCTATTTGTACTGGAGGGGAGGGCTTTCCCCCCTACCAAACTCTTCTCATTGCTTGAAAACAGCACAAGGTATTAGGCCTGAATCTTTTCATTTTTAGTAGAATTTGATAGGCCTTCAAGTTTTTTAATTTTTCATTGTTCTGAATTTGATCACGTGACTATTATAACACCATATTTGGAGAGTGATATACAAAGAAAAGCTTAAAACTTATATACATCTTTTGAACAAGAACTTAAAAGTTTCTACAACATGTACCATTTAACTGCTACCAACCAGTAATTCATTTGATATGTAATTTGCTTAATTTTGCTTACGTCAGCAAAATTTAATGTATATGGTGTCCTTTACACTTATGACATCATCGTTCAAAGTAAAAAGTGTGAAATATGAAAAAATTGTAGAATATTTTTTATCTCTTTGTTTCATTCATTTTGAGTCAATTTAAATGTGAAAAATGATCAATACTGCAAATAAGCTAGAAAGGAAATAAGCTCACAGAACAAAAAGACAATTTAACTGTTATTGCTCTAAAAATAGAAATTAAACATTTCCAAAAACTATCTATTTTTAATTTAAAATATAATGCTAAATCTTTGCTACAATTTGACACCATTTTCATGAAAATAAGTCACTTATTAAAAATATTAAAATTGAATGACATTTGTTGATCAGCTGAAAATTTGCCAAATTTCCTGTTTTTTTGGTTGCCTAGCAACAAATCACATGACTAATTAATTACTATTGTTAAATTTCAGAAGGTAACTGTCCAAAGAACAATTGGAGTAGGTTTCATTGTTAAATCTCTTGTAATTTACAAGAAAAAATGATGGGGCAGAAAACACCCCCACCCCCAAGTACAGAAGAAAATTAAAATAGCCCAGTACAAGTAGCATTTAAAAGAACAGGTGTAAAGTGAACTTATATCTTTATGGGGGTGGTTTCTGAAGGGGCATTTAAAAGAAGGGGGTGTTAATTCAAAGCATTCCAGTATTTCTTATTTTGTTAAAAATGTAAAACTTACAAAAACACCTCATTGCAAAATTAGTGCAAAAATGTCATTGTAAACATATTGTTTGCCCATTTTACTAGCTCATATTGTTTGCACATTTTACTATCCAAAAAATTTCCCCAGCTGCTAAATGACAAATTTCGGAAATTTCAGCAATAAATTTTTGCATTTTATAAGATAAGATTTTGCATTATTGAAATGTCAATTTGGATTTTAGTGCACAACTTCTGTTTTGACAAAAAGAAAGCACAAAAACACAATCCAAATTTTATTTTTAAAAATTTACGAAAGAAGGTCATTCAAAGTTCAAAATTCAAAGTTTGTCTACCTAATTATGCACAATATTAATAAGACCACGCAAATAGTTTTAAAGTTACGCACAAAACACACCAAAATGTTTCAACAAACAAAAATGCTGGCAAAGATTTTCAAAGACAATATCGTAATGCATCCCTAACCTAAGCAGACAAAGTAATCAACCCGCAAACAACAGATCAAATAAATTTGAAACTGTTGCACGAGAGTTAGCTGAACTGAACAAAACCACAAAACATTTAATCTAATGACAATTTACGAAACCTTTGGCTGATCTTTTATTTCATTTATTTTACTATATTTTATTTGGCTTTTCTTTTAATCAAACCATTTCAAACATGACCCTTACTCCTTGACCTCGTTAGCAGCAAACTGCAAGCCAGCTCGTTCTGGTCAAGCAAAACCCAAAACATGGCTAAATAATGTTTCACTGTGCAATTAGTTCAAACACTAAAATGACAAAAGTTGACTCACCTGAATGGTAACTGTAAAGTCACCGACAGTCTCCACCTACAAAATAAAAAACAAAGTTTTAGAAGGGTGAGACTGCCAGGCCAGAGCAAAAATTACCGAGAAGCTGACCAAAAAGGCCACAAGGCCAAGGGCCGTAAGGCCATATATTTCTTATCAACAATACATACAAAGCAAAAACAAAACAACACAGAGTGTGTGCAGGTGAAATCTCAACTGTTTACCGTTTGTTGAAGCTTCAAGCCTCGGTCCCCGTAATCGAAAGAAGATACGTGCTTCATGTTTGCCAAGAGTTATGAAGTTACTGAGAAAAACAATTCAGAAACTCCCATCCACTACGACAGATTTTCATGAGCTGAGCTGATCTTTATTGATCTGAGTTGTTGAAAAGTACCCAAGTCACATGATCAATCAAAATACAAGACCACGACAACAATCGAAGTAATGACATTGTTTGGAAAATTTATTGTTGTGTGAAAAACCTGCCTGATTGCCCGGGGCGAATATAAAATGAGCGAATAAAAAATTCAGAATATACGCGGATAAAACAACGATTGTGTGATAAAAAATCTAAGTCAACCTTTGCAAAGTACTTGTTAGAATAGATTGTGTCAGTCAGGGACGCCGGAGCGATGATAAGGCAAGGGGGCGACTAGGATTGTGAAGGAAATTGAGCTGAAAAAATTGAGGCGTCCGGGGGTGCTCCCCTGGGAAGCTTTTTGTTGCGACGCTCTAGATTGGCTTGACAGGCTATCAAAAATGTTTCAACGAATATTAATCTTGTTCTTTTACGAAATTTTTTGGCAATTTCTCCACATTTTCCCATTCGGAATCGCATATTGCTAATTTTGAAGTTGTAATTGCCAATCATTAGCATAAGAATCGAACACCTTTTGGCCTGTCTTCCCTGATCCATACATTCTCATTCCGCGCTGATAAGAGTACATGAGGCAAAATCAAATTTGTAGATAATAGACTAATAAACAACCAAATAATAATTTGAAACTAGGATCTTCAGTATATATTCTGTTTGGAATACTGGAATCTGAAAGCCGTCAGTATATCTTCTTCGTTAAAAGGGCATTTTTGCCCCCTGTGCCCCCCTTCTCCGGCGTTCCTGGTGTCAGTCATAAATGTGTGGAACACTCTAATTGATTTACAGTGGTGGCCGCCCCAGGATATCTCCACCGAAGGGGGTTGGTGTCATCTGCATTGCAAGTGAAATTATTGAAGATTGTGACCACGCCCCTATATATTTTATATTTCCAATTTAAAAAATAAACCCATTCTCAGGTAAATTTATTAGAAACACAGCTATTCTCAGATAAAAGTCAGACACCCCCCCCCTCCCCTCACACACACACCCCGGTTTGAGAGAACAAATTAAATTGAAACAGATTTAAAACGAGGGCTACGGCGACCAGTGATGCCGTGTTTTCTTCATGTCTAAAGGAAACAGCTGCAAGAAAATAAAATCGGATTTTGATAACCGCAATCTGATTTCGATCATGTCATCCTGCTTGTCATTATAATGCTTCCACGCAATCCCGTGAGCACAGCACACAACCATTAACCGACCACAGGCGAGGGGACTATTTATATTTTGGGCACTGGGTACGTGCCGCCCGGAAAAATATCCATTTTCACGAATTGGTATGAGGAACAGTATCGATTTTTCCGATTCGTGGTATAAGCAACGATATCAATATTGGATAATTTGGCCTATAAAAAACGGTATTGAAAAAATGGTATTACCTATTGAACGCCCTGTGACATCAGAAAGGGGGCTTTGAATGATAAGGGAACTCATTCTTGACTCATAAACATTAGGTTACATATAAACCTAAAAACCTAGATTGCTACAGCAAGCAGCAACATAGAATTAACTACTCTGGGTTCCAGAGCTTGAAGGAGGAGGGAGAGGGGGTAATATAGGAGGGGGGAAAGAAAAAACAATTTTTCTTTTAGCTCTAAATGGAACCCAGGATATGAATTACCACAAAATAAGATAGATACTTCCAAAAGTACTAACTTTCCACATTTTATACTTGCAACTACCCTGGGTACCAGACTTAAAGCCTGGTACCCAAGGGTAACATGCCCCATGACAACGTGCATACACCTTGATGGAAGAGTTCCCCTCTTCAGTATATGATCTTTGTTGCTTGCAAATGAGAGTTGTAGCTCCTCTTTCATGTTCAATAGAAAAGCTAACTGGACTTTTAGTATGTTTTAGTTGCCACAAACTAATCTATAGAGATCAGTGATCAGTGGAGCAATTGACGGAGATCAGTGGAGTAGGTTATAATGTCTGTTGTCTTCAAACATGATTGTGAAGAATGAGGAAAGGGTTTTTTTAAGAATGGGGTACTCTGGATGTCAACTTTCTGAAAATGTATCCTACTTTAAAGCAATTTCTCAGATGTAAACGGTACATTTTTGAGAAATCAAATTTATTTTTTCAAAAACTTGGAATAGGTTCGTGTATTCATTTTTGAAAAACTATTAAATACATCGGCTATATATTTTCGCAAAATTGGTCATTTATATTTCCGCATAACGCTCCTGGAACTTTTTGGTATCCGAATAACTAACTGCGCATAGTGTTTACAAAGCTCGTATTATCCCTGCATTACTTAGTTAAAACGTTAAACTCCTCCCTCTAAATATTTGGAATGTATAACTTATATTTTAGATACCAAATCTGTATTAATGTCCCTTGTCTTTTTCTTTTGTTACTAAGTTTTAACAAAATGCTTTCCGTGCCTTTTCTTTTGTTAGTATTAAATTTTAGCAAAATCACATCTTGCCTTAAAAGGAGCTCTTTTAAAAGTCTCTCAAAATTGAGAGTCCTTGCTAGAGTAAGCAACGATGCTGTGGATCAACATTTGAAAAATTAATTGTTAAAAGAGACAAATTAGATAAGGAACCCGGATGGGTGATGACGAATTCCTTTGGCATTTATTGGGGCACTGTTAAATTCGGTGTGATAAAAAAATTCGATCGTTCATTTCTACATGCGAAATATTTAACTGGCTACACGTTTTTATAAGAAACCTGGCTGAGACTACACTAGTAAAAGTTTCTTAATATTGGACCATTTTGGACCAATTTTCACTAGTGAAATTTTCTCAAAAGTTTCTTAATTGTATATAAAAAATTCCGTTTATTTTTTACCATGCATTCTTTTTTCGACAAAAACATTACAAAAATTGGGTATTTATTGTACATGATAAAAAGTCTTCAATGAATCAATCATCTAACATCATGTCCACTCCATTAAGGTCATTAAGCATTATGAAATCTTCACTAGAAATTTCTTAGCAATTTTTCATTCACTAGTATAATTTTCTTAAATTTTCGTCGGTTTCACTTCACCAGTGAGTAAAATTTCTTATAAAAAGTTCTTATAAAAAAAATGTATGTCTTTAAAACCTTTGGGATAAGTATCAATATTGGACGAGAACGAGCAATCGTAAAGACCTTCAAATCCCCCAAAATAGCCTTGAATACGTTTAGAAAGGTTTTCACTACTCGGCTCTGAAAGCTTGGAATGATATACACCCGCTGATATCAGAAAATTTCTACACTTGATGGATTAAAAAACAATTATACTTTCCAGCAGATAGGCCTACTTCTATGCAATTTAATTAAGTTTATTTTTCAAATGTATTGTATATTATGATTTTTAATCTGTATTAGACTGAAGGGATTTTGTGTATATTCTAAAATGAGAAATATAAAACATTTTTGGAGCAAGAAATATATTTAAATTCGAACCCTCATTTTAATTCGAAAAGGAATTTCCCAGTCAGAATTGATATATTTTTATCAAGAATTGCTTAAGCATCCATAGCGAATTCTATGAATATAATACGACGAGGATCTTCGGCGAGGAGGACAGTTCTTTGTATTTTCTTTGTTTTTCAAGGAATCTTCGGTGTGGCCAAGACACGGGAAAATGAATGCATACTGGCTCATCGGAGGACAAAACAGACGCTACTAACACTCTTCTGCACTCTCCTCCGCAGAGAGAGACTTTTAACCTTTGTAGAAGAGAATGACTCTTCTGCATACTCTGGATTAAGTACTGTGTTAACGTGACTATCAGACTAATTTTTCCAGCATTAAATTTCTTACCGCATTACACTTCATTTAATAAGAAACCAAGCTCGGGTCCTAGCTCTACTTTCTCTATCATTATGAGAAACAATAGAGCAATTGAATCAATTCAAATATCAGCTTGCTTTGCTCGATGAGAAGATTTTGGGAGGATGGACAGAAGGTTCAAGAAAAAAGAAATCGTGTCCCGTGGTCCCCGAAGTCGCTCGGAGTGTCGTCGGCAGAAGATTATCATAATCACAAATTATCATATATATTTCTTATAAAGATGTTTCTCATGAAAAAATTGATGTAGTATAATCCATATCAAATTTGTTGTTTGCTGTGTTGTTTGCTGTGTTTTTCGGGGAGTGCCACAGATCCCTTAGTTTTCGCCACACTTGCCCGCCGGTGCCGGCTTCAAGTCCCCTGTCGAAAGCTTCAGTCCTCTTATCAAAATATTCCCAGCGCCATCCTTGGATTTTGTTCTAAGGTTTGGGATTGATGTTCTTTGGCCAGAAGTCAAAAAGAGTACCTTGCGGATCTTTTTGTACTTCTTCCTTGTGCACAATAAAGTCATATTTAAACTTTTTTTCGAAGCTATTTGCTTTCTCTAGATCTGTTTTTACTAATTTGACACTGGCCTGACTCTAGACACAATGTATACAAAATAGTTTCGCACAGCAAATTTGTAAAAACATGTTTGACCCACAGGGAAATGGCCATCAATTCACTTTTCAAGCATTATGGAAACAAGTTCTTTCGACTTTTTAATGCTATCATTGCCATTCTAGCTTAGGGGTGTGGGATTTCAAATTTATTATGTATTTTATATTTAGATTTTTTCCTAACATGCATGCACTACATTTCATCGCTTAATATATATATCATTTAATCTGCAATCCCAAATATTTTTAAAATGCAGCTACGTGAAACACATCAAGTCTATAATTTATTGACGCGACGAAACGATTAAAGAAAGAAAACATTTTCCAGAGGTTTCATATTTTAAATTTCCAGGCAAATCAAAGAATTTTACAATAAGTTAAAATAGCTCACAACAAATTTAAATTGCTTTTACTGAAAATGAAAATTAACGGACAATTCATAGGCATTCTTGCTTATATGCTTAGACTTATTGTACAAATTCTTTCAAGCAACTAACGGCCCCCCCCCCCCCCATCCCCCTGGAACTGAGACAGTGAAATTCTGTCACTGGTAGTGAGATATTGAAAATGCTAACATGACTTTCTGAACTGAGACTCAGAAATAAGAAGCTACAGGATGTGTCAGATCTTCAAATTGTTATAGTTACTTTACTTGATTACATTTTCTGAAATTATTGTTGGCCATCGCAACAACAAAAATAGAGGCACAGTAGTAGCCAATCGCTCCCCATTATCGGCTTGCTCATCGGCCTCAAGCCCCCCTATCAAAAGTGTCAACCTCTTATTCGGAAAAATCCTAGTACCACCCCACGTTCAATGTTCAATTTTCAATGTTCAATGTCCAATTTTCAATGATGAGTGTTCAATGTTCAACGTTTAATAGTGAATGTTCAATGTTCAATTTTTAATGTTCAATGTTCCATTGTCTTACAACTTCAATACTACTGCTCCAATATATACTGCTCCAATGTAAACCTTTTTCGATCATAAAAACATACAAATAATTGACGAAAACTAATTTAAAAAATAGCTTACCCTGTACTGATGTTAAGCCTTGCGCACAGGCGAGATTCTTGTCGCAAAACATTAATTTTTTTGTTGCAGCAACAAAATGCCTTGTGTGCGGGGGCAATAACAGCGACTTCTGATGTTTGCAACCTTTTTCAGATCACGCTCAATTTATGATATTAAAATTTCTTTCCTGAAACAGAAAACAAATATCGCGGCTTGTGCGAAGTCAGGAGACAGCGACCAAAAAGAAAAATATCGTCTGCGACAAACATTTCTCGTGTGCACAAGACTTTATAGGCTCGTCTTAAACCAATGATCTTGGTGTTTCAAGATCGTAGAAACGTCTACTTTTACAAAGTATTAAACAGAATTATTACATATCTACTTACCTTTTCAACGACATTTTTAAAAACGATATCTGAGTCACTTTCCGTGATACCTCTCATTAAAACGTGTTTATTCGCCATGATTTCAAGTGCAGGACGAAAAATACTGTTCCAAAATCTAGCAAGTTATTGTTACCATTTAGAAAAGAGGATGAAACAAGATAAATAGTTATCAAGGAGATTTCAGGAACATTTACCTTTGTTCTGTTTGCGTCTTTCCACATAAGTGCAACCATAAAGGCAACGGGGGTTTCTGCTGCTATTACTGTTAATTTATTGTTGAATTTACCAGTAACGCCAATAGGGGTAGGGGCAATATGCCCTAGGGACTCAGCCTATATGGGGCCTCAAAATCTTTACGAATATATACCGAAACTAAAGGTATACCGAAACAATTTTAATTACAAAGACATACCGAATCTAAAGGCCTTCATCGTCAAAGTTATGAGGCCTTACGTTTAATCCTTTTGACAGCTCTGAATATCACTGAATAGTCTTTGTAGCTGATGTCTGTAATTTTGACAGACCCCGTTTACACGAGAGAAACTGGATCGATCCAGTTTGGGATCGATTCCAAAATTATGCATGCGTTCACACGGGATCGATCCCAAAATAGCTTGTGTTCACACGGAAACGATCCCAAACTGATTCGCATTGAATCGCACATGTGTTTAGAAAAAGCCCGCCAAACCACCACCGCTTCGCACCAAATACGAACTTTTAAAATGGCTGCGAATACACCGAATACATCAACGTCGTCAAATAAAATCAAAATCTTCATTTGGACCGATCAAGAAACGGGGTAGCTGCTCCAAATTGTTTTGGATTACAAAAGTTAGCGAACGGGCAAGACTGGGATCTAAATACGAGGATGCACACAAAAAACTTTATTCAATAATATCCAGTTGCAGTTTTAAATTTACTTGATATGTTCATCAAAAGAGCCACGAATAAATTATTTAAGATGCTTTTCTGATGAACGACCGCCCTGTTTTCGACGTAATGAAGAATAATCAAAATAATAGAATAATGGACAGCATGTTTCATTAATTCATTAATTAACAAGAACAATGGCAAAAAGCCTCTATTTCATTATTTTTTTTGCCTCGTTTACTATCCGTACTAATTTGGGATCGATCCACCAGTCTGAAGGTGTTTACAAGAGACTTTGTGGGACCGATTTGGGATCGATCCCAAACTGGATCGCTTTGGTAAGCGAACCCAAATTGGCACTGTTAGCGGATCGATCCCAAGCGAAGGCCTATCCGTACCAATTTGGGATCGATCCAGTTTCTCTCGTGTAAACGGGGTCTTTTTGGGTTAATTTGCTGGGGTAGAAATGCGGCGTCTGAACTGCAATTAATAGTTGCAAACAATTGCCTTTTATTATACGTTGGGTAACCCAGCCCATAATGCATCGCCAAACGGCAAGCATTTGTACCAAGAGCTCGAAGGGTACAATGAGATGTTAGCAAGTGGTTGATGACCTTAATATACCTCTTGTCACCGTAAGGCAAAAATTAGAGTATTAGCAGCTAATTACAAAAGTCTTTGCTGCAAAAGCAATTCTAAGCAGTTCAATTTCGCAGAAAAAGCAAAAGATCTTCGCAATGGCAGCACCATAAGATTATATATATTCGTTTCTATTATATTTCCGGGTTTCCCTTTAATGAGACTCAAAAGCTACAAAAAATTGGCTGCTACCACTTTTTCCATGTATACATGTAATAACTATACTACTACCTACAATTTCCCTAATCGGGTACTTCGGTACCCGAGTTGCAAAATCTATTGTATTGAGAGGTCCCATTTGTGCAACTGCTCACTAACTTCCTCAAAGAGGGTATTGTATGAGAAAATATATTGTCCAAATGCTCGTTAACAAAACCTTGGTATAAGATCCTTCTGGTGGTAGAATCATCCGCTATTTCCATTCCTCAAAAGTCAAATGCTCATAAATTTTAAAAATATGTTTACCCATGTTTACTGGCTAAACTCTGTAACACAAAGTGTAAATCTTTTCACTTGCTTGCCTGGTACAGGCCTCCTTGTTTCACCATATATGAATAATATTAGTGCTAGTATGCCTGTGGCCAGCAGCTCTGTGTCTAATCGGCATCTAAGTTTTCAGAGTGGTTTAACGATTGCGTCCCTAAACATTAATGGTTTTCGTAAAAATTCTGATGAGGTTAGTCTTTTACTTCATGACCGTGGAATACATGTACTTGCCTTGAATGAAACAAAACTTGACCCATCTTACGCAAAGGATTTAACTTCTGTGGTTGGATATCAACTTGAACGCCTTGATATGACCAGTAACGGCGGCGGAGTTTTACTATATATTAGGGACTCTATTAAATATAAATTACGTTCTGACATTCCACATACTGGTCTTGAAATCATTTGCGTTGAGATTCAGCCGTCAAAGTGTAAATCTTTTCACTTGCTTGCCTGGTACAGGCCTCCTAGTGACCCAGTAGAATCTTTTCACAAACTTGAAACAGTTCTAAGATTTTTAGATAAGGATAATAAGGAAACTATTCTCCTTGGAGATACAAATTGCGATCTCACTAAAAAACACAATGACGCACCAATTGATAATATCACTAAACATATCTTAAGCTTATATCAGTTGTTTGGTTACAAACAGTTAATCAAAGAACCAACAAGGGTTACTCTTACTTCATCTAGTATTATTGACCACATTGCTACTACTGCGCCTGCAAATATTGTTGACTCAGGAATCACTGAAATTACATTAAGTGACCACTATTTAGTTTATTGTGTTCGAAAATTTAATGGCGCGGTTGAAAAGAACCATAAAACTGTCAGAACACGCTCGATGAAAAAATTTGACAAAGATGCATTTTTAGCTGATGTCGCTAGTACAAATTGGGACCTGATTCTTCCCAAAACTCATGACATCAATGTTCTTGCAAAGAACTGGTCAACTCTATTTTCATTGATACTTGATAAACATGCTCCAATTCGATCAATGAGAGTTTCAGAAAAATATTGCCCCTGGGTTAATAATGAATTAAAATCTCTCTTTAAGAGTCGGGATAGGCTCAAAAAAGCTGCAATTAAAAACAGTTCAGAGATCTTGATGAATTCCTATAAACAACTTCGTAACAGAGCCAACAAACTTAACATTTGTCTTAAAACATTTTACTTCATTGACAAGATAAAGACACAGTAATCCTTCAAACCATTTAGACACAGTAATCCTTCAAACAAAGTTTTAACGCAACTGTTATTGTATGGTGATAAAGACTTCCCTGATGAAATCAATAGAAATATCCTTGAGTTAACTCTACATTTTATCCATGAAACTGGTCGATTTGATTGAATTTATTCAAATTTCTGCCATCCGTCAAGCAACCGCCAAGTCCCCTTTTTAGTGAATTTTCCTTTTGATTTAGTAGTTATATGTAGTTTTCGCATTTTTCCTTTTCTTCCTTCATGCCACGGGGTAGACACGATATCTTGCTCCTCGTGGTATCGTAGTCGTAGTATTGTAAAGTATTTTGTAGGTAGTGTAATAAGTATCGTGTATTGTAAATTTTTAATTGATGATATAAAAAAAAAGTCTCTTTAACGATGTTATCATTCTATTGTGCCTTCCAAGTGTCATTAAATTTTTCTCTTCCATGTTTATCACATCACTTTACCGAAAGGATTAAAAGACTGACCTAGGGTAAATATTCTTCACAATAAATTAATTACTTTTCCCAGCAAGGCAAAGTAGGTTTCATTTTTTTTCTCCTTTCGTCTTGGCATTTTCCAACAAGAATTCATAAGAAATTTCATTCCTTTTCTCCAGTGGAATATTGCAGTATTGTGAAAAATATTTACCCCTGATGCTGACATGGAAATAAAAA
This sequence comes from Phacellophora camtschatica, assembly GCA_036873815.1. Classification (NCBI taxonomy): domain Eukaryota; kingdom Metazoa; phylum Cnidaria; class Scyphozoa; order Semaeostomeae; family Ulmaridae; genus Phacellophora; species Phacellophora camtschatica. Next base: position 13,456 of record JAYJMH010006120.1, on the reverse strand, counting down.
ACGTCCGTTATACATCCGAGAATCGAGCCCAAATTTCATGCTGATTCGATTCACAAAAAAAGAGTAAACAGCATTCTGTTGTCAGATAAATTGAATAAAATCAATATTTTGGAAATGTGCTATCTACTTGCAAAGTCCAAGCAGTCAAACCTCCTTTGATGTCCTTGATGACGAATTTATCTTCAGAGTTTTTCAGAATGCCATCAAAATATTTCTTCAAGTGTGAAACCACTTTTTGTGAATCGTTGCCTTGTTTACAAATAACGTAAACTAAAAGAGAAGTCAAATGACACTTTAAAATCAGACCTAAACACCGGGTGTCCGAGAAAACAGCATGCACGTTTGCAAAGTGACTATGAAAGAGCTATTGTTTTCGTATTAAGGTTCATTACGAGGTTTTGCAGCAACTTAAATTTAAGTTGTCAGTGTGTAGTGCTTATTCAGTAGATATTGGTAAGAAAGGTATTAAGCTTCAACTTAAAATCTGTTTTATTAAAAGCAAGCAAAAACAGAAATATCCAAACTACATCTACTCCACAGCAGGTTTGCAAACGTGTATGGTTTAAATACAGCTGATGCAAATGTGCATTTTATTTGGACCATAAGCTTCAAATAAAGCTTTCTCTGCTAACATTTTTGTGAAAAATCATCTTGACTATCTATAATAGCGAGAGACGAGAGGGACTCTGGTGATGGGAGACATGGAAAATATTTTGTGTCATTTTGGCCATAAATACTGAGACAGAACCAGTGTCAGTGAAGATTGAAGATATCTAATGCTATTCTACATGTATTAGTATGTATATTAAGTTTCAGGATGTTTCAGGATTTCAGAACGTTTGAAGATTCAATAGGCATGTCTTTAGAGGCTATGAATACATTATATAACAACAGAAACCTCTTTCAGGAAGTTAGGATCGGCATACACGAGGCCTTGTCAAAATGTACCAAAAAAAGTTGACCCAAATTGGGTAAATTATTATTTCTTTAATTCACCAAAATATTGGCTTTTCGGGTTTTTTTTAACACAAACATTTTGTTAAAAAACTCAGCTTTAACATGGCCACTAAAAGTGCCCCAAGATTATTCATAATATTATGTTCTGTGTTATATGTAGTAAGGACTATGTGCACTATTATTACCAACCTGGTCTTCTGTCAGCTGTGACCATCTCCTTAATGTGACCAGACGTCACCTTACTATTAAAGCTAATAGAAGGAATATCTAAAATTTGTTAAGTTACAATCACAATAATGAAATATGACATGTGAACAAAAATCCTGCCGAGTGTGATTTTCGCTAATCTGGCCATTTTTTAAAACAGAAAAAATTTGTATCTTCATAATTCCACAAACTGGACAATTCACGAAACAAACATTTCATCATCGGAAACAAGCTGTTCATCGATCATCTTTCACAGTAACGCCAAGAGGGGGCAGGGGGTGAAGGGAATTTACCACAGGGCCTCCCTCACTCTATTTTGGGCCTCAAAAGTTTCAGTACAAAATATTTTTTCTTTTGTTTTGTTCACACAATTCCCCATTTTAATGATTGCTACCAACGCAACCATTAATTTTTCAGCGATTAGTTTTATTTTTACTAGTTTTAAAAAATAGTCAATAAAATGTTTTTCGTTCGATTTAACAACAAACACAACTTTTCACAAAACTCAGCATTAAATGCTTAAAGGAAATACCCGAAACGGAATAAAGAACTGTCAGAGTAATTTGAAATCAAAATTTTCAATACAAAACATTTTTCAGTAAAAAATATTTTTCAGAGTAATTTAGAACATCACAAAGGCCCATCTTTGTAACGATTTTATTACAAAGAAATACCAAATCTTAAGGTCTGTTATCATCAAAGTTATGAGGGCCTCAATTTTAACGACAATATTAAATGTGGACAACCAGTATGTTCGTGAGTTTTACCAAGACCGTTTCATACTCAACCAGACAACATAGGAATCGGAGAGGAAAATTATTAAAAGGGCGTGGCAGTGTTTTTTCCTCCCTTCCCGTTTAACTTTCGCCCCAGGGTATCAGAAACCTCACGGCGGTTCTTCCTGACTCTTTCACAACAATACATACTGGTAAAGCATTTGTGAAATAGTGTACTTTCTGAGAGAAAGATACTTTTTGAATTTTTCAGTCGACAGATCTCGAATTCGTTTTCTGGTCGAACATCTATCAGATAATGTTTTTCGTTTTTCTCCAGAATGTCTCTGTATTCCTGAAAAAATGAACAAAACATTAGGAAACATGACATCTTTCAACACCTTAAAGTTAGATTGGATGTTTCAAAGACAAGCTTTTGACGATACAGTAGTAAGTTGCTTTAAAAACAATTGATCTAAATGCAATGAACACCTTACAATTTGCTGATTTCCTTTAAGTTTTAATGAAGAATTATAATTTGCTGAATTCTTTAAATGTCAATTTATTGTTATCTCAGGAAATATGACAAGATATGACAAAGAACCTTACATTATATAATTAACAAATAAAAGCAAATGTATTATCAATTAATACCTAGTCCTAGTACCAATTGCAAGTAAAATATCATGGGAGTTTTAGGAAAATCAAGCTATCATTACGAAATTCTAACATTTAGGCCTATAATAGTTAAACCAAATTACGAAAATAGCATCTGCAAATATTCTTTTTAAAGAATTTGTTGGATACACGCAATTAATTAATCTATTAATTAAAAACTAATTAGTTGAAGAAAAATTAACTCCTGGTATAATAAAAGTTAATAAAGGGTATTTTGCCTCCTAGCCAATGAAATGAAAGGTCCATATAAAGGATTGTATTTATTCAACACAATTAATTAAAAAATTAAATTAAAAAATTACACATAAATTATTAATTAAATAATAAAACGTTCTGAAGATGTAGGGTATCATAATGATAAAATTTTCATGTGCGAGAAGTAAAATTTTCAGAAGTAATATTGACAAGCTACATATCACTTTTGAAAACATTTATGCACTTTTGAAAACAAATTGCCAGATGCAAACGAATTTGAGATTGGTGCATACATAAGCACGTGACATAACAAAAGAAATTGGCATATGCACGATTTGAAAGTTCTCAAGGGATCACCATGTCTAACCACCTGCTATTAATAATTATTTAAAAACATTCAGCTCGTCCCTCAATCTCTCCTTTTCAGCTTGAGAACATTTCCTGCGCCGTCTTATCTGGTAGAAAAGTAACAAAATATGATGATTCCTCAAGAATTTCTATTTGCTAGTTTGTTGATTCAATAGGAAATTGAAGTTTTTCATTGAGAGGAAATTTAAACGTCAACGAATACCACAAGTCAATTTGCACTCAGAGCAAATCGACATCCAATATTCGTTCTAGCCAGTGCAATGTCAAGATTTTTGTAGCACCCTGCAGCTATTTTCTACTTCCAAGCACAAGTTTAGAACAAACTCGCTTGTATTTTGAAAGAAACAAATCCTTACCGTAACTGATATTCGGTCTTCAGCAGTTAATAAAGATAAGCTTCGTGTCTACAAGAAAACATATCGTAACTGAAAAACGATCGATAAAACACCATGCATGGACGAAGGATAACTAAATATATAAACGGTACAATCAAACAAACTGCAAAACGTAGGTAGTGCACAAATTGTTTTCATTTCAGTTGCAATGATATATGAAACGAAAAAACAAAGCTCAGACCCGCAAGAAGGCAACCACAGCAAACGGCACAAATCATCAGTTTTACAGCAGCCAAAGGTACGTGCTATTTTTAGGGTATCTTTTTTCATCAGCTGTTCCAAAATTACTGGTACATTCGTTTTTCTTCTGGATTATGAGTATGGTTTTTCAAATTTTCGATTAGATTTTGCAGATTATTTGAGGAATTTGAGGAATTTCCAGATTTATGGGTAGCCATTTTGGGAATTTTATGGGTAGTGCCTTTAAAACTTAAGGACATTAGGAAATATGTTAATCAATACTAAAATAAATACTAAATACATACTAAATACTAGTATTAAATACTAAAAATTAGCAATTTCGAAACAGAAAAACTAGACAGGATGTTTCCAAAACAAACCTTTCACGAAACAGCTATATAAGATGGCCAAAAAGAAGAAGACTAAAAATGCACTTTACTGAAACAATCGGTTATGTTGCAAGAAAACAATAATTGAGTTGTTTTATACATTATAATTATCAGAAACGCTAAAATATTTATGGGTACGTTGCTCATAAAGTGTGATTTTGATGGGAAATAGTTCTTAATGTAGATATGTAATTAGAATTTTCAGAATTCTTCAAATCTCAACGCCAGAAAATAAAAATCTTCATTTAGAGAACTAAGAAAACATCAATCTTTACTTTGTCACTTGCACAAGATCCACAAAATAATTCGTAATCTTCGAGTTTAGTAATAGTTGGTTCTTTACCGCAAACAGGGCAGTCTTCTTTCTTCTTTCGAAGTTGCACCGTTCGAATATCACCATACATCCCATCAAATAACAAAAGACGACAGTAATATGAAGCTGTAACGAAAAAAAGAAAAACAAATCAACTATTTAATTGTAGGCCTTTTAAGCTATACTTTATCTGACTGGTAATCACAATGGAACGTTTCTTTGTAAGTTTTGATACATTTGAGTTGTTCCAGGCTTTGTTGTTTATTCTCCAAAATAAAAAAACAAATTTAAGATGAAAGAAAAAAATGCTTTATGCACACAGGAAAGTAACATAATGTAGTTTAAATTAACGAAAATAAAGTTATTATATATAATATTTTTAACAAATTTAGGCAATCTCACTAGGAGACTGCCTATCTCCACCAAATTACAAACAAATTTTGTGAATTTTTTGATAGAGAGTCCAAGGATGGCAAACATTTTAGGTTCTGATATTTATCCATTCTGATCTAAATACGTAGCTTATCTATACCATCACCGACCTTCCATTCCAACAAGCAATTTTATAGTTTCTAAAGCTTGCAGAGATCCAATGAAGCCAGTTACTAAAAGAAAGAAATAACGGTTATATTAAACCATAAAAAGAGCCAAGGCAAACAATTATTTCAAGATTAGGCCCCAAGTAAATACTCACAATAGGATATAATAAACAATTGTAAAAACGTTTGGAAACCAAAAATCTAATCGAGACGCCAAGTCCAAAACTCTAACGTCAAAAATATTATAGTTTTTTAATTTACTTGTTTGGAATTGGTCCTAATAAACTAAAAGAGATGATTTTAAATGTTAAGAACAATTTCGGTAGCTGCGATTTTTTGCATTTGCTCAAAATCGACAAATAATGTCGGAGATGAAATGCCTCCACCAACTTCGATAGCCTCAAAATTTATGTTTAACTGTTTCAAGAATCTTGATCTAACTGCCATTGTATGGTATAAAAGTACTCAAAACCTAATAGTCTTCTGAGCTCTTCGAAAACTTCTAGTGGGTTTTAGTAATCTTCAATGTTGCTCGGCCAGCCAACAATACTTTTGGTAAACAACAATAGCCTCAATTCAAATATAAATTCCATAAATTTGATGCAACAGCTCTGTGCAATTCAGCTTTTGCTTGTCTGCTCAATATTGTATTCTATTTAAATCGATCAAAAGTGCGCTGCATTTCTCAGAAAGTATGTTACTAACAAAAAAAATACAAGCAAAATGATGAAAAGGTGGAACTGACATTTCTTTGACGTGATGAAATGAAGAAAACTACTTTTTGAGTTACCACCATAAAGAATGGGCCCACAAAAAAATATTGGCTCAAGAATATAAATGTTTAGGGTAGTCTCGAAACAAGATAAAAATTGTCCAGAAAGAAGGAAAAATAATCACATTCCAAACCGAGGTTGTGGGCCATTCCAATGTTCAGAACTTTGCAAAGCATGGTGTGTACAGTCAACGTTCGTTAACTCGAAAATTAACAGGATGAACAATTTGTTCGAATTAGTGAGTATTAGAATAAAGGAAAGTTGGGTAAAATATCGATATATTACGTATAAACACAATAATAACAGAAGAAACATTAATAATTTCGTTTTTAGACATTCTATTGTGATCTTTTAGGCTTCTTTAAATTCTATTTTCCCCTTTACTGCACATCTTGCCTGTCTCGTTCCACTTCTTTTCAAAGAAACATTACTTTTGATGAAAAGTAACTGATTTCTGCAAACACTTCGTTTACCAGTTGATTGAAAATGTATGCTGAAAACGAATTATCGTTTCCATTTTTGACCATGATCGTGTAATTTCTATATTATTTTCGATTATGCTCGGAAATTCGAATTAGAGACACTTTTATTGCACTGGATTGTTCATTTTGTTCGAATTAGCAAAAAGTTCGAATCAACGGGAGTCAATTTATTGGATAGATGTTGTCAGGAATGAATAGGAATAGTTCAAGAGGATTAAAAATCTGTTCTTATTAGCGAAAGTTCGAATCATCGGGAAGTCGAATTACCGAACTGTATTGGATTTAAAACTTCATTGCGCTCTGTATCATCGTATTTATGAAATGTGTTTAAAATTGTAATTGAAAATGTTCGAGTCATATTTCCCCCCAAACATAAAAGTATACATGTGGGTCAAAGAAGGGAATCAAAAATGAAAAATCCTTTGATTATAAGTCATGTTTTTCGAATTTTTCTTTAAAAATATATGCTACGTACTATATGGGTAAAGAAATCATCCCACTCTTCCATCTAATTTGTGATAAACAACGAATATTAAAATAAAATAAGTTGATATGGAGATATGTTGTACTTATAAAATATATGCATTTTGGGCCAACCTGTGCTATCTTTTCTTAATTTTGAGAATTAATTGCCACACGAAAGCAACAAGGCTTGATTATCACAAATTGAAGGGCCTTGATTTTCACAATGGATATTGGATATATTATTGTTTACCTGCTCCAATCACGCCTCCATCTGAACAATTGGTTATTGTTTCTGGTGGCGGTGGTTTCGGATATAAGCAGCGATAACAGGGACCATCTTTGTAATTATAAGTCGTGAGCTGGAAAAAAGTCAAGTCTTGAAAAAAATATAAAGTAATTATTCTCGCTGTCATGCTGTAAAAAGTCGCATGCAAGAACGTTATGTTTGACCTCTTGATCTTTTAATCTTGGGGCATATAAAATTTCAGAATGCTTAAATTAAAATGGTCAGTCTACTCGCAAAGTGCAAAAACTACATAATTTGCGTGATTTCAAAATCTTATTTTCTAGTTTCTTCAAAATTAAAGGATTTTAAAAATGTTTCTTGTGAACATGTTGGTAAAGGTTCTTAAAAGTTGTGGTTCTTATATGCGGGTTATTATTGTAGAAAAGCTAAAAATGTAACTACGCGTTAGAAAAAAAGGAACTCTTTGATAGAAGAGTTAAAAGTTTCATTTTTAGAAACAATATTCATTATTAATGTATAAGGCATGCATACACACATAATTTAAGGATTGCATGAACAAAAACAAAACATTATCCTTACCTGTCCTTCAAATCTCAATGCACTTCCAGAAACAAGAGGTTTTCCAGAAAGAACACAAGCGTCGTTTACCAAATACCTTAATAGAATAATAGTATTATCTTATTAATTTGTTAATTATTAGCGAATAGAAGATGAAATCATGAAACCGAAGATCATGTCAAGGATAGTCTTTTGGTAATGGCGACCGGTAATGGTTTGGGTAATTGGCAATTTAATGTCATTTATTTCAAAGTTGTTTTCTAAAAAAAGTTCCCGTGACAATTATATTGGTTTCACTGTCGCAGGCTTTCTCAGGTGCTTTAAGGTACTCAGGTACTGATTAAATCAATCATTATTTGAATGAATTTCTTCCTCACTAAATCCTAAAATATATTAAATTTAGCAACCCATCTTTTGTTATTTATTTATTTTCACAGTTATTGATATCGAGTACTATTTTACCCAAAATTGACAATTCTAAAATTAAGATATCACATCTTAAAAAGATTCACCAGCTTGGGAGTTTTAATCCTGAAAGATCGTGCACTAATTTTGTCCATTATAAAGAAAAACAAAATTATCTTTCATGATCGGGCTGTTGCCGTTGCCAACAGGTACACGGCAAGTACTTTTTCATGCCACCATGCAACATGGCAAATAATTTTGGTAAGCTGGTTAGTATCATATCACAGTTTTTCATGGAGGTTATTCAAAACACAGAAGATTTTGATTCTAACATAATTTGATGCTGATCCAAAAGATGGTAGAATTTAATGCTTGGTTCACCATATGTATCAACTTCCAAGATGTACAGTAAAACCCGCATGTGAAAATCTTCATTTATAAATCTTAGCATAGCAAAGGCGAAGAACTTAAAATAATGTTACGAAGCAGTATGGAGTATTCAAAGTGCACAAGAATAAATGCATTTAAGTTCACAGCTCATTGGATGCTTCCTACGTCCAATTTTTTTAATAAAATTTTAAGCATTTTAAAAACAGATTATTGATAATTTAAGCCTCAAGGTATATAACGAAAATGGTTCTTACATATGTGAGTTTTTACTGTAATGCAATGCACACGTATGAAGCATTTAAATAAATAAACGTCAATAGCGAATTTTTTCCAAAGTTTTGTTGTTTAATATCCTTTTTATCGTCCTAAATCTCAGAAGTAAAGGGCTTGCATATTTCTTTGGAAAATTAATGAGAAATTTCCTTCGGCAAACTTTTCTACGGGACAGAAGTGAAAGTATTTCCAGCATCCAGTTTAGAAATAAATCTGAAAATCCCATGCAACTCAAAAATAAAGTTCTTAAGACAAGTTCAAAAATGAATTCTTAAGACAAACGCATGTAACAAAAATAAATGCAAATTAACAATCGGAGACATACCTTGTCGGAACATTATCGGAAGCATCAATAATGACGTCATATATGCACTGTGAGTTAAGAACTAAATATTGTATATATCATTTAGAATGCCTATTTGAGAATTCTGAAAAACAAGCGTAAACGAAAAATTCCTCTCAAAACCGAAAAATTATCACAAATATAGGTATTTAAAAAAATTCTCAGAGAATTTCTGCAATAGAAATACTGCTAAAAATTTCAACTCCCAATCATTCAAGCAAGGATGCCAGGTGTCCTAAACAAATGTACAAATTTATACGAACATAGCCAAACAGGTTTAAGAACAAGATCGTACATAGTTTTGAAATGCTTAAACATTAGTATATAACTCACACATATGCCTCTTTAATTAACAAAATGTCAAGCATCGAAGCTCAAATTTATTTTTGGTCTGACAGATTATTACGGATTATTGACTCGCAACGAAACCAGAGCTTTAAGTATGACAGGTTATTACAGCAAGTCAAGATTTAAAGAGTGACAACGACTTTCAAATCTAAAACAATTTTGATTTACAAATGATGTTTTTACTTTTTTTAGCAAAAGAATTGCTGGAATTATTTTGTAGCATTCTTTTATTAGTAATGTTCATGACCATTAAGTCTTTTACTGACACATTTTAAGTCTAATAGCAAGATATGAGAAACGCAACGCTGTTTTCAAAATGGTCGTCAATTTTTATTAAAGCTCAACTGTATAACTTGCGCTTCTTAATAACAAAACGACTATATTTTTTATGATTCACCCTTTAATGCTGCACAGAATGATGTATACATGTTTAAGGTTTATCTAAAAACAGATCGCAGGGAACTAATTTTTGAAAACATTAAGACTATATTTAGCGATCTTGTTCCAAAACCCGTGTGGCTACGTCAGTATAAATTTGTTCACTTATTTCCAACACCCGGTACATAATATAGTTCTAACAAAGAATGATAGCTTCTCAAATATTAGATACTGGTTTTGAAAGAAAGATACTGTTTAATTACTTCCAATGCAGTTGAACTTTTCAAGCTGAAATGATGTTCTACACAAATGGTGTTTGAGTTAATGCTGAAAGAAAGAAATTAATGATGCAATATTTGGAAAATTATTAATCTTAAACATGCAAGCACAATGACAAATGGATCGACAAACATTCTATCGAGTAAGCAAGTAGGCAACCAGAAGGCTCTTCTTTCATTAGCTACTTTCATTGGCTGTGCGATTTCGTAATTGGAATTTCCGACAGCAATCATCACTAAATACAAAGCTAAATATGACTTCTAAAAATCAATAAAGATTAGTGGGGCATGCCGGCAAAGAGAGGAAAACTGGGAAGTTTGCTCCAGGGCTGGTAGGGTACCAACAGTAATCAATAATTACTTAAATTTTCAAAGTAAAAAACTTATGAAACTTTGTTTGAGAAATTTTTAGGCCGCCCCTCAAATACTCAATCGATTTTGTTTATATGGTCAATGTGAAAAATGTGGTCGCAAAAATATTTATGTTTGCTCTGCTCATATGGACCATACAAAGAGCCTTAAAGAGTTTTTCTCAAGGCTCTGAAAAGCCTCTCAGCTGCTCCTATTAGTAAAAGAAAACATTCTCGATGTGTGATGCTTTTAGAGAAATAGGAGTAATGATAAAACGTCCGCGATTTGTTGGTGTCCGCGTTTAGAACTGAATCTAGTCGAAATTCTAAAATGCGGACTTTGAAAACAATTGACATGAAACAATAGAAAAGGTAAGTCCACAAAGTCCGCGGTATAGACTTGCACCATTTTTGATGTTTTTTGAAAATAAAATGCAAAGATAAAAAAAGCTACACTGTTGCTGGTGAAACAAAAGTAAGGAAGCAGCGAGAGAACAATTTAAAGGCAAACACAATTTTCACGAACGCTTGTAAAACTAAGAATAAAATATTTCGCCGAGTGCTATCATATACAAATGCTATGTACCTTTTAATTTGCAATAATGCAGACTTAACTTTTGTCATCCCTATTCTTTCTTCTGTGTGTAAAATTTGACGATGAAGATTATTTAGTTCCACAGTATCATAATCCAAAAGCCCTAACGTGCCTAGACACAGAAATAGAAAAAATACAGTAAAAAAATTCAATTAAGCATGGATCACAAAGCAAAAATTAAAAATATTAATCAATTATAACCATCAACAAAATAAAACAAATAAATCAAAACATAGCAATTAAAATTTCCTAATACATTAATAGTAAAAAATATAACACTAACCTACACCTGCGGAGGCTAAATACATCGCAGAGGGGCAGCCAAGCCCACCCATTCCAACAATGAGGACTTTTCCATTTTTTAACTTTAATTGCCCTAAGATACGAAGATAAAAATAACATTTTTAAATCATACCTATGATTCAAATGAGCAAAAAAAGCTAAATAAATCCACGATCGACAAAAATTGCTATAATGGTTTGCCTCTTAACTTTTTGTACCGGCTGAAGGTGCCCTCAAAAGCTGCAAGTTTGCAACTCTATGCGAAGAAACGTAATTTTTGGTATTTATATTTAGTTTCAATTTTATAAAAGATATTTCAACTTACAGTATCATATGTAGGGCCACATTAACATTTCAGAGGCCCTGGGCTCAAAATTAGATGGGGAGCTCCATAATCGAATTTATTTATCAAATTAATGTACCTCGAGAAACACAATTTCAACAAAAATCTTCCTAGTTACAGTAGCTATGAAACCCTCAAACAGATATCTTTGTCATGCCAAAGCCTTTCTAACTGATATAATCAAACGTGAGTCAAAATAAACTACCTTTCCCCAGAATATTCTAGGGGTCTCCTGAAAATAACGGAAAGCCCGGGGACCTGGGCACGATACCCCGTCTGTCCAATGGTTAATGCGGTAAGTACATTGCTTGGAAAAACCTGCTCAATAATCGTTAAGTCGATTTCAATGATAACCATGTAGAGATCTTAAAGCACTGTTTCGGTTAATCTACTGAAAACGTGTCAATTGAGATATTTTAAAAAGCAAAATTGACCGACTCAACATTGTTAAGACTTTTTCATTAACAGTCCTAAAATGATTCAATGACAATTCAAGTTGTTTTTACGGCAAGAAACGTTTAGATATGTATGGTAATGTTATCTCTCTTACATTTGCAATTTTATAATCGAGATCATAAACTGTTCGTATGTTATCAGGCTGTCTACTAGATGTGTTTATAAGAAGATGTATATTCAAGCTTTTGCATTATATTTGCAAAACCAATGTAAGTTTTCTTAGGGACACCCGGTAGTTTTATTGAACGATGTTTCGATGTCATCCTAACATCATTTTCAAGCTGAACAGATTGAAATATGGTGGTCACAAATAGAGCAAGATTGCAGATAATTGCGATAGAAACGCATCAAAAAATGCGAAGCTCAAAACAGGGCGACATAGTTGTAATTGAACTTGAAGGAAATACGAGAAAGGCCAAAATTATGTAAACAACTTAGCAGTAATTGAATCTGAATTTGTGTTCAATGTTGGCTTTAAATCTGTGACGAAAACCATTTGGTAGATCAAGCAACCTATTTTCCTTCGAAATTTTTGCAATATTCTAAAGTGATTTTCCAAACTGTCGATTTTTTAGCGTGATGGTCTTTAATGTCCATACATCAAATATAATGATATTTTGTATTTTAATTATTGGCTAAATCTACTCTCTCTGACGATAATTGATTCAACAAATAATATATCTACTAAAATGCAGAAACTGTTAACCGTATACCTGGCATCCCAAAAGGCTACACCTTTAGGTTCAGTCATAATATTTCTGTTTTTGATTGCATTTAATAAAAGAGACTTCAACTAAAAGTTTTCGTTACCTTGGGTGGCAAAATCAACCGAATAATCGCTGAGTTATGCCAAATGATAATCACAATTGAGGATGTTTTTGTTAAAGGAACCTTACAGTTAGCATTTAGGCAATTTGACCAATGAACTGCAACACACAAAGATCCATTGAGATTTAATTGATGCATTAAAGTCACCCGGTTGAGGATATCTCATAAAAACTCTGACATGGCTCCAAAGCAGTTAGGTTGAATATCTCAAATATAAATAAAATATAATTTCCTTTGCAGTGGTTGAATGAAACTCATGCACCAATGTTGACCTAAATATAAAATCAGCTAAAATTTTACAAAATCAATTAAGAAATTCTCCCGTAATGGCTACGAATTGTTTGAATGATTTTGACGTTTATCATCATTATCAAAACCTCTGGTTTTTGCAGAAAAACAAAACTCGGCGATCATTGAGTCTATTTTGCTACGCATTGTGTCAAACTTTACGCTAAAGCCTCTATACTATAGATAAAAAGTACCAAAAACTATGTTCCTACATAGCGGTTCTGCAAACACGTAACCCTTTTGGTAGACTCGCCCCAAGTCTATTTCTTTCTTAATCCGAGACAAGGAACCGAAGGAACTTGAGATAAACGTAGGAAGCTGGGGAGGAGGGTCAGGCAAGTCTACCCTTTTTGGGGGCACTTGGTACTAACGTACCATAAACTTCACAAAATCGATTCACAAATTATTCAAGTGATTTTTATGTATATGTTAAGACAAT
>JAYJMH010006119.1:0-51748 GCA_036873815.1 Phacellophora camtschatica | reverse complement strand
AATGCTGCACTACTTTTTCTAGCACCTTCGACTACCCAGAAATGCAAAAAACTGAAAGTGTGTCATTAGCCCTTTAAAGAAGATGGAAGTGTATTGAATAATCTCTTTTTTTATTTTTCTATTTGGTTTTCCATGAAAGTTTATTGTCTATTATGATTCCAAGATATTTAATGCTCCCAATATAATTTCATTTAATGCTCCCAATATAATTTCATTATGTTATTCATTTGGTTTTTAGTTATCAGCCCCAGCAAAATAAGCTTTGATTTTCTTGAGGGGAATAGCTTGAAAACATTTTTTAATGTTGTAATTTTTGTATACTGTGAATAAAATTGATTTTGAATTGAGAAAATATTTACAACGACTCTTTGAATCTGATTTACGAATCCTTAACAATTAACTACAAGAATTTAGAAATGGAACTTGAAACATCATTTTGGGGAAGAACTACTCCTTGCAAACATCTCTTGTGCAATCAAGTATTCTTGTGTTTAAAATATTTCAATGAATTGGTTTTCAAGAAATACATTTTTGATGATAAAGGAGATGGAAAATTATTCTGCCATATTTTGAAATTTTATGAGTGAGATTGAAGAATTAACCTAAAGAAGCAAAACATGGTGGTACAAAAGATTGTTAACTATTAAATTTTATTTTTGTGTTGCTTTGCGGTATTCCTTTTCAGGCCTGTACATATGAATCTTAGTGGGAGTGTGGCAATTCGCACGCCATGACAATTCACATTTGCTTCACGAAAACATTTGCTTCACGAAAACAATCGGTCTTTTTTCGAAAAAGAGAACTTTTTCAAATGTCTCCATTTTTGGTGTTCACACTGGAAATGATCCGTTTTCAAAACAACCCATTTTCATTTGGCTTTATTTTCATCAGCGTTTTTAAAATTCTCCATTGTCATATCGGAATAATTGAAGGTAATGCCAAAAACTGAGAAAAATAGATCTGTTTTCATGCAAAAACGGAGTAGCGATTGCATGCCTCAAACATACAGGCCTGTATATAAACTAAGTTGATCTTTGATCTATCATAGAACCATAGAAATTACAAATGCGGATGGCTCTTCTTAGACATATAAACTGGCAGACGTGCCATGTTTTTTGGTTCACCCAGTATAGTTTTGTTTAAATGAAAAGTAAAGCACGTTTCCCAATTTAAAATTAAAACACCCACTTACATTACAAACATGACCAACATTTCTATTTTGGATTTAAATGTTCAAATTCACTAACATTTAATTAATTTGGTTGCTTTATCAATTTCAAAATCATTTATAAACCTTGTCATAAACTTGACCTTGACATAGCTTCATGTGATTTAATATGGATTTATCATCCAAGGTGCATTCATGTAAACTCTGTGCCAAAGGCCATACCAATCAAATTTTTTTACTCCAGTGAAACAACAGATGTGTTCATTTTGACTGAATTTCTATTGTTTTCACCAAATATTTGCATGTTTGGAGTATGTTGAGAGTTTTCATGTACCCTTGCCCCACATAAGAGAGCACCCAAGTATAAGAGTCTGACAAGTTCTCTGAATTCTTATTATACATAATTCTACTTTAACTAATTTAAATTTAAGCTTTCCACAAACAGTTTGTTGCTCAGCAACAAATTCATTGCTCAATTAAAGCTTCTTCTAATATTCTTCCATTTTTTAATGTATGTGCAATGGTAGATTTTAGAAATTCCTGCTCATATTATGTTTTCCTATTGTGGAAGCAGACTCAGCCATCGTCTATATTAGTTTTCGTATTTATTGCTTGTTTTAAATTTGTGCTTTAGTATATTTGTGCTTTAAAATTAATCAAAAACACCAGTAGTGAGTAAGAAGGGCAGATTTTTTAGCAATAATGAAAATTGGCATGTCAATTTCAAAGCGATTAGCCATTCAAGACAAAGCGAATTCTCTCTGAGAAGAAAATAAAAACATGGCCCTTTGTTTGTTTTGATTTTCTGCTTGAGAGAATTTGTTTGTCTTTGATGGCTAATCATTTTGCGTGTAAAAACCATATTCATTGGGAAAAGCAAGCAAACTTATTAACAAACATGTTTTAATTCCATTTTTATAATATAAATTGTGATTAGGCCCCTTTTTGATTTCACACACCACTCACCACACATGATGACACAACAACAACAAATACACAGACATTTTTAAAGCCTAAACTAAACACTTGTAAATCTGAATATGGAAATTTCAGATGTTATCTGTTCTGTAGACAGTGTAAAATAGCTCTACCTCCTCCTTCAACTTAAAATGTTTCTGTTGGTAACCTTCCCACTTCTCTTTTCTTTGTTCTTTTCAACTGTACTTTCCAATGTGTTTTCTTCTCTTGTGTTTGTTGTGAAAAGTCAAATGGAAAATAGCGCTCAAACTTGTGGAAGTCTGGACACTAAACTGTAACCTCGTTTTAAAACGCAAATGCATCGGAATCTTCAATAGTGGAATATGGAATATCGGAGTTCAAGCATTCATTGGAGTTCAAATACAAAATGTTGAAAAGTTTGTCAATGTGCATTTTTGAAAAATAAGAACGAAAACTGTGGTATTCACTTCTCTGCTGAACAATTTTCAAGACTCGTGCGCATTTTAAGAAACCTGTATAAGTATAATTTTGCCACTAAATTTACAAAGGAGTTTAAAAATTACAATCTAATATTTAAAATTTAAATCTACAATAAAAAATATTTACAAATCATTGAAATACAGAATCGGTTAAAAACATAAAACATACCCCTAACTAGAGTGGCAGGGATAACATCAGAAAGAATGAGGTGATCTTGATTTCACTCCATTAAAATCATTAAACATTATACAATCTTCACTAGAAATTACAAAAAGTTTCTTAGTAATTTTACATTCATTAGTAAATGTTTCTTTAATTTTGTATGTTTTACCAGTGAGTTTGTTAGGAAAGGTTTCTTATAAAATAATGTTTATATCCTCAAATACTTTAAATCAAGTTTTTTCACTATCAACTTTTGTGGTTCCACCAATTAAAAGGGTAGCATTGGTTTCAAATATCCAAGCCAAGATAACTACTTTTTCTTCCTGAACATACATTGCACTGATTACAGTCAACCTTGTGGGCTCGTCGTTACAGACAACGTTGTAAAATTTGCGTCTCAAAAACAGAGCGTTTTTCAACATTATAACTAAAGGGAAAAATTCCCTTGTAGACCAACGCTGTTTTCAGCAGGGAAGGAAAAATATTAGAAATTTCCCCAGTAGTTTATGGCCCATCTGGGCGAGAAAGAAAAACTACTAAGACCAATAAAAGAGCTTCTTGAACTCAACTCTAGCTTCTTGGTCTGTGGCAATTACTTCCAAAAAATAGTTTATTATTTATGACATACCCAATGTTTTCGAAATTGGAACGGATGTAAATAGGGGAATTTTATCGGAGATATAAGGAATTTAAGGGAATGCTTCATCGACAACGTGGTAATTTCCAATATTTTCAATCATTGTCTAATAATTTATTTTGAAGTATCAGGTACCAGCCGCCTAATACATTACCCCCCCCCCCCCCCATTTTGATCTAAATATAAAGAATTTTGTTGCCAACCTTATGGTGTTGGCATCTGGATGTAAGCGGCAGGTGTAATCTGCAGGTTGCAGGCTATTGACTGCATGTTACTTTTACGGCCAATGGCCGTGTGGTCAAAAAAGGAGGTCCCATCTTAAAAATGCCGGGAATTTGCGTGCCAGGGGGTTTCGACATCCAAACGGTTTTATTTCATTGTGTGAAACAAATTAAAACTTTTATAGCTAGTGCATTTCGCAAGCAACAAATTCGGTTCCTGCCGCATTTCGTAAATGTGTATGATGCAAAAATAAAAACACGTGGTTATTAGTTTCGCTGAAACAAAGCCCATATTTTTTCTTTAAAAAAATGCCAATGGTCATCACGCAAAAATATGGGAGGGCCCCTTAAGTGCGTTCTCTGTTTGGCTGATTCTAAATTAGGGCACTTTTTATTGCCTTTGTTATCATTTTCACGAATTTATGTCACTGTGTCTTCTCCCGATAGATAAATACTTAGGCCTACTTATGGTTTTCTATCAATAAATGGATAAATAATCAATAAATGTTTTTGTGTAAGAAAAACAAGATGATTAAGCAAAGAAACACTTCATGTCAGTCTGCACTATATTATGAAATTAATCTGTTATTGTAGAATTCGAAAGTTGAGCTGAGGTCCTAAGAGAAGGAGAACCACAATTTCATAGTAACACACAACAATAGTGTCCAGATGCCCATGAAATAAGCAAACTCTTGTGAAATTGGATGACATAATGATCAGGTGATATGTGAAAGATCCTCATCCCACAATATTGTAATGTTGCTGACGTTTCATTCCTTTTATTCGTCCTCTGTGCTTCCTCTCAAATTCCGTTTTAGTTGTTGACACATTTGCAGTGTGAACTCTCTTTCCTAATTCACGGTTGTTTGGAGATTCGTTGCAGTGAGTGAATAAAGGGAAAAGGAAAACTTTAAATTCTCAATAATGACAAAGACAGACAAACTTCTCTTCCAAGCAGTTTTTATTTCTCTTGGGCTCATCATCATCGCCATCTCGTTGCAAAATTGGAGGACCTGTGCATACCGCCGAGAATACCGCGGCGTGGCATACGACGAATGCATTCGTGACGGTTTCTTTAAGTTTTGTTACAGTGTCTGTACAATTGATGGAGATCTGGCTTACAATGAGAAGTGCAAACCGATTCCTTGGAATGTCTGGGGGCGGAAAACTGGTGCGTAGAAATGGGTCGGGTCAACATAGCGTTCAAATCTTCGAATGGTTGATCTCATTGTTTTCACCTAGCCAAATTGAATAGCATGCACACCTCTCGGCATTGTTCGAACGGAATCTAGACAGTTTTAGGTCTCGGCAGTATTTTTCATATCGGGAAAAACATGGAAGTTGAAAAAACATACCTTTTTGCTTTTCCCGATGTGAAAGAAATCTCCATGAACAAATATGAACAAAGACATTTAAAATAATAAAATATGCAAAATAATTTTCACCAAACTTGAAATACGATGCGTGCAACTGTCGAGATCCTGTCTGTGGTTTTCAAAATCAACGTTTTAGAATTTCAACTGGACTAATAAAAAAAAAACAAGGACACCAACAAATCGCGGACTTTTCATCAAGCTCAGTAAATCTTTTTAGATTTTTATTCTCTATCCTATTCCTCCAAAATATCACACCGTTGCCCATTTGACTGTGATCCAGAGCAGGGAATAAAATGTTAAAGTTGTGAAATTGTTAAAATGTTATAAAATGTTAAAGTTCTGGGTGCGAAATTGTGAAGTTTTAATGGTGGAGGAAATTGATCAAGTCAAAGGTAAATGTAAATATGGGTCAAAAGTTTACTTTCTATAGAAGTTTAAATCAATATTTTTCTGCTTCCTGATCTTCGATTTTGGGGGTTTTTGTTTTATCAGGTAGGCTACTATATGCTTTTCGAAGAACTAAACCTGTTATAAAGTCTGAGAAAGTCTTTGTAGTTTTATAAAGTCTGAGAATTTTTTATTTATAATACAAATTTTTCTTGCAAAATTCATGAAAAAGGCAAAATTTAGATTTCATAGCTGAAAATTAAAAAAGGAGAAAACGAGACAAGTTCCCCCCCCCCCCCAGTAATTTTATAAGATGCAATTTTTAAATATTACATAAAAACGTTCAATATTATTTTGAAAGCAAGTTGAGGTTCAGAGACATCTTTGGAGATTTTAGATTTTAGAGTCTTGAAAGCAAAGGAACCCAGCCATAGGAACTAAATTATAAACACACACATAATATTACTCTTGTGAAACTATATATAGATTTTTGTATTTTTAAAATTGTATAGGTTAAAAATTGAGAGAAACACAGAGTAATCTCTCGGTAATATTTCTCACTAGAAAGGGCGTTCCTGGAAGAGTAAGAGATCGTGTCGACGCGTCCTGGGCGCCATTTCTTTACTTTCGCCTTCGGCGAATTAGCCATCCCAATCAAAAAGTGCTTCTTACTACATATGTTTACTGTTTACTTCTTTCTCGACTTTTTTTAGGCTATTCACTTACTTATCGATTCTTATTTCCGTAGAATTTAGTTTCTTAAACAATTATAGGAAAAAACATTCCTTCAAAGTAAAACGCTTAACGTTCGTTACTTAATATACCAGCCTAATAGGTTTAAAAATATATTGAACTAGAAAGAAAGTTTTCGCGATACATGCGCATGCGCGAAAACCGGTATACCGGTATGCTAGAACAAATGTTGACCGGTACACTCATCAAGGAGGTGGTACACCGGTACATTGATCAGAGCTGTCAACCCCCACTCTGGAGACTTGCCCCAAATCTTTTCATGCCAAATCAAAATATTTTATTTTGTCCTCAATGTATCGAGGGAACTCGATATGGCACGCAAAATCATTGGGACATAGGGCACCATGGCACGCTAAAATCGTTGCCACGAAGACACGCCGAAATTTGCAGCACGAGGACAAGCTAACATTAGAATGCGCAAGGCACGCTGAAATTATGGACAAGGGGCATGTCAATACAATCAGTGTCCTCGGAATCGGGGGGTTGCAGCCCCCAATAGTTATAAGAACAATGGTTATTTAAAACAATTTATTGGTTAATCCTTTGTTCTCTATTGTTCTGAGAACAATAAGCTCCCCCAAAGTTCAACATCTTCCGACGGCACTGATGACACCGGACACTGATATAATGTGCACATTTAAAACGCACACCATTTAACAGATTCTGTCCATTAGCAATTAACATGAATATTTTGCTTTTTCATTATTCAGATTATCACCGGGCTTGGGTCATACTGATGTTCATGTGTCTTATCACACATATCCTTTCATTCATCAACGGAGCATATGCAATCTTAAAGAATAGTGGAGCACTGACAGCTCTCACATGTTTGGGAGAAATTCTAGCAGGTTTGTCGGCTTGTCAATCACAATATAAAATTTAAATTTATTCATATTTTATATTTCGTAAAAATAAATGGATAAATCGAGTTTGTCTTTCTCCAAAGTAAAGTTCTTCCAGTTTTCTGGCCATACGATTGTGATTCTCTGTTGACTGAAATGGCGTCAAATCTGTACAACGCCTGTAACGACCTTACCGCAATGCCGCCCCGCCATGTGAAAAGGTTGACGGGGCTTCCCCCACTTCAAACTATAACTTTCCCGTTAAGTTTGGTTTTTTCTCCCATTTCGCAAATTTCTATTTCCCTCTTCAAAAATAACAACAATGATGGACGCTGAGAAGTTGCACAATCTGAATGACCTTTGTGAAAACGTTTGCAGGAAGATGATATTTGATATGCCTATCTGGTTCCTGAAATATTTTCATTCTGTCCTCCTTCTTGAAATTTTCCTATTTCCCCGTCACATGGGGTGAGATCTGCCAAAGAGTGCATAGAGGGTAGATTACAGGGGTGCAAGGGCGCCGGAAGCTTCATGAAGCGGCGGGGGCAGGAAACTTTAGAAAGGGCACATAAGGGGTTTCAATGTTTGCCAAACAAAGAAAAATTTGCATAAATTTCAATTTCGAAACTCATCCAGTGATTTTGGTAAGACGAATAGACAAACTGAAACTGGCATTGACATTCTTACAGTTCAAATCGGAACTTTGTAACTCAAAATTGAAACTACGAAGTAAAACTGTAAAATGAAACTCCAAATTGAAACTAAAAAACGAACCTCAAAATTGAACCCGCTGCAGGGGTGTATGATCATATTACACAGAGTGGTCTGTCAAAGGACGCATAGAGGGTAGATTACAGGGGTGTATGATCAGAGTACACTGGGTGTGGTCTGTCAAAGGACGCATAGAGGGTAGATTACAAGGGTGTATGATCAGATTATACGGGGTGCGGTCTGTCAAAGAACTCGTGTGACAAATCTAAAACGTTTACTCATGAGTATTTTTTTTATAGGTTCATTTGGCATAGCCTCGATGTCAGTGTTTACGGACCAATACGATCATCCAAACTGTGCATGGGGAGCGTCTTATTACTTTGGATGGACTGGATCATTTTACATGTTCTTCGCCAGCATGATGTTCTTTGCGTATTTCGGCGAGCAAAATGCAGTCCAGCAAAATACAGTCCAGCAAAGTAAAGATTCTGAAAAAACAAGGCTTATCTGAATACGGCTTTTCTATTAACTACGTTATATGCTTTCTTGATTCTTTGAAAGGGGGGGGGGAGGAGGTATATAAAATATTTTTGGTACAAAGCCGCAAAAACCCCGACCAAAAATGTGTACCTTATGAAAAATATGGCCAAAATCATGAAAAAACCAGTAATGTAGGTACTTCTAGAGGAAATGTTTTCATAATGGTGGGTTCCAAGGCAAATTTTAGTTCTTAGAACTGGGTAGCTCTCTGAAAACTGAGTGGCAGACCCCCATCAGATCGCAAGCCTTGTAATCCCCCCCCCCCCTTGATAGAAAGGATCAAAACATTTGGATTTAACTAATTAAAGATTTCCACTACGATTGTCTATCTACTTGCTGAAAAACATTTGAGCAACATTTGCCCTTTTTCGTGAAGAGTAGTTATGCTAAATGGGAAATTTTATATAAAGAGATTATGTAAATTTTTTTAAACCATGGGAATTTGGACACCAAAATAGTAGTTACAGATAATTTCATATTATTTGAATCGCTTTGTTGTCTTCTCTTCGTATTGCTTATTTCTGTTGTTTTGCTTTTGCAATTTACTCACAATGCTGTGACATTGTGCGGGTGCATTTTGAAATGAGCGCAAGTAAATTGGAAATGCAAAGAAAAATAAAATTACCAAGAAAAGACAAACGAAATGATTCAATTAAAGTGGCAGGAAAATATCTGTAATTGTTATTTTGGGGTCCGAATTCCCATGGTTATACAGAAATTATGAAGAGTTTAAAAAAATCAAGATTCTGAAAGGCTACAGTTTTTCCACGTGTAAACTATGTAAGGATCAAAGCTCTCGTGTTACATTGCTATCGCATACCTATTTACTGAATTGGACAACATTGGCCGTTTTTATGCGACATGTGAACTTGTGTACATCTCGGCGTGAATACAGTTCAGGAAAATCAAGATTATGAACGAACAAATATTCTTGAATACAGCTTTCCTATAAACTGTGTCATGCCTTCAAAGCCTTTTTAGCGTTCCTTTAGCCTGTGAACATAAAAAAAATAGCAACTTTTTAGAGCATAAATATTTTTTCGTTAGCCGTTCACAGACTATAGTTTCTGGGATGGACAAAGTATTATTATCTCCAGAAACCTTATTTGAACTTTTGCTGTATGGTGGTCTTAAACTAAATATTATTGAAAATATAATACTATTAGAAAGCACAATATCGTATACAAAGGCGACAAAACGGTTTGACTAACAGTTACACTAAAAAACCATGGCAACTAAAACGTTGTAGGCTAAAGTAAAATATAAAGTA
This sequence comes from Phacellophora camtschatica, assembly GCA_036873815.1. Classification (NCBI taxonomy): domain Eukaryota; kingdom Metazoa; phylum Cnidaria; class Scyphozoa; order Semaeostomeae; family Ulmaridae; genus Phacellophora; species Phacellophora camtschatica. The sequence goes on along the minus strand of JAYJMH010006119.1, from coordinate 42,262 downwards.
TATTAGCGCATCTTTTTCTTGGCGCTCCTTATTTTGGGACCGTCCTTAAAATTTCGTTTCAATTTGCATACACAATTTTCGATTGTATTTTGAGCAGTTTGAGCCAAGTGCTGCCATAATGTCAAAAAGACGTTGTATCCAATTTCCAAGAAGAAAAGTTATTTCTCGTGATATTTTCTATTGATAAAGTAAATTAAGAAAATTATAGCATCTATAATGACACGTTAGAACGATCTTCAATGTTTCGACAGCATCTACATTAAAAAAGTTATGATTTACTGGGTGTCTCAGAAAGAAGGCAGTACGTTTGGTATAGTCTGCTGGTAACGTTGTTGGAAAATTGAATATCATATAGGCGGTAATGCTTAATAGCAGAGATTTTTGAAATGTTTTCTGCGTCTCTTCTTAATATTTATCCAACAATTTGCTGCCTTGCTCAGCAAAACGAATGCCTGGAGTGACAAGATGTTTTCTCGAAATCGTAAATTTTACATTATCCTGAAACCAGCCTCTCCATCTAAATGGCTAGGACAACACCTGATAGAAGTTCAATTAGAAAACCTCGTTTTCATCCCCAGATTTGAATAGAAACAACGTTGGTTTTATAAGTAAATAAGCAACAATCGCATCACCAATTTGCATCGTTAAATTTAAAATCTCGCAATTCAAGTGTTTCCCAACGTGTTTCTTAGGCCATTTCAGTATCAGTTTTTATATATTTTTCAAATTCTACTACATTAAAATACAACAACAGAAATAAATTATATGTTACAATATTAACACAACAAAGCTAATTAAATCGAATACAATGAATTTAGAAATAGTAGAATTCTTGAGGAGGAGCTCTTAAAGTAGGTAAACTAACGAGAAGAGAGCCCCCTCCCCCCCTGTGTGTTATGTAGACATATATGTTTCAAAATCAAGCCTAATATATAAATATGATATTCATTTTGTAAAATATCTAATATTTCAATTTGAATATTTTTTTAAAGCATTGCATGCAGTTTTGTTGCATTTTTACATGCATTTCAGTAAAAGGCTCTGGTTTCTTTGTGATTACACGTCTGGTATTTGAAGATAAATTTCTCAGTACCTAAATAATCATTTTTGGAGATTAATGCATCAAATTTTAAGTTAACTATTCAAACTTATTTATTGCTACTTGTATAATATTAGAAAAATAAAAGAAGTATCGTTCGCGTCAGACTCGTTCAAACCGGTTCAAACCAAACCGGTTATCATCATTTTAGGGCGCCCGATAAATGAGGTAAAATACAAGTGAACAAGTGCAGACTCACTGATGGGCAAAGATGTAGAAACTCAGAAGTGGAGGACCATTAAAAAAGGAGAACATGGTAACGCCTATACTAGCGCACTTTTCGGTAAACGTTTTTTCAAAAAGAGGGCAAATTACTAAAAAGTATAGGGCCATTTTACAATCCCCGGTTCCTACGTCATTGCAATTTCAAAACACATTTATCTATACATCATCTACATCAAATCTTATTATATCTAAACTTCAAAATTCGGTTAACAGTGAAGTTGAATCTGGCTTTATTTCTTCATTTCGTTTTTCACGCACTCTTGAATTTCCGTCTCCTGGCTGAATTGTGTCGGTAAATACGTCAGGCTTGGGTATTATCGAATCTTCCTCCTCAGAAATGACAGACAGGGACTCACTGCTTGATGAAAACTCAGAACTACTGTCGACGTTAGTATAACCTCGATATCGTCTGTTTCTGCAGCTGATGAGGCTTTTGAGTATTAGTTTCCACGCACTGGTAGCTGCAACAAAAATAATACCGGGTGTCTTTAAAAAATGTGTCGCCATTTTATTAAAATACAGAAGAAAAGTAACACAGTGAGCAATCAAGGCGTTACATATTACTTATCTAGAAACATTAACCCAAAGTTGACTGCAAATTTATCTAAAATCGATTGTATATTCAACAAGATATGAAAGTCAAAAGCTCTAAATTTTGTCAAAGCAAAAACTAAATGTCTGTGTATGTTTGAAATCGTTTAGTGCTGACATAAATCGTTCCAAAGTATGGGACCTATATTACAGTTGATATTCACGTCAAAAATACTAAACTAGTTAAAACATTTTCGCGATGTTTGTGCTTGCATTACAAACGATTTTATAAAAGTTTTGAACTCGCGGAAGCTCGAAATTACCCTCTGATGTTGCATTTAAATTTGAGATTGGAGAAACAAACATGAGAAAATTTCAGAAAAATTATATACCACAATTGAGAAACCACTATTAAGAAACTTCTAGGCTCCTTTTCTCAAACTGACAATAAGAAAACAAAGGAAACTATTTTGAAACAATATAGGGCTCAATTTGAAAACACCAGTTTCTTTCAAATGCGGGGCTTTACTGTATTTCAATTAATTTACTTGAAAATTTAACTGATTAATTTAGCAATTCAAAAAGCCAAGGAGGTTATTTGAATCACAGCTCGTATTGTGACGTAAATATGCATATAATGAATTAAGCATAGATTCTCACCATGTTCGTATGCAATTTCGTTGTCCAATGTCAATAAGAAACAGAAAACAATAAAACCAGCCAGGCAAACCAAAAATACGGTTGCAGGTACGACTCCAGCACCAAGCCTTTCAAATATCTACAAAAAAGTACAGTATTTTTGGCATCAAATAAATAACTAGCATCCTAATCATCGGCATGCTGAAACTGGCCTTGTCACACCAATCAAATTGCAAGAACGCGCAAAACAGTTATTTGATTGGCTAACTAGACTTTTGTGTTGAAACGAGGCTGTGGTAAACAAAGGCGATTAGTAGGAATGTTTGGCATTACCTGGCATTTTATCTTAAACAAATTTTATTTGACCAATTTTTGGAAAAGCAACTAGGGCAGACAGTCCAAAAGTTGTTAATCTGAAAGCTAAGACTAAAATATTCTCAAATCATACTGTCAGAGCGGCACACTCATGCTCTCACCCCACCACCCTCGAATATGCAAAATTTCACCTTACCTGACCAACAATAACAGGCATCGTCAGCTCTCCTAAAGCTGCCATGACAACCAAGGTACTTGTGCTATGTGCTGAAAAAAAGGTTTTAAAATGCGTTGTTTTTATCAAAAATCAAGAAAAAGTTGCTTTTAAATTTAATTATATTACAAACAGGTGACGATACGATACGATACAGTTTATAATTTTTCCATGATTTCAAGAACCTTTCCCCTGGACTATTCTGCAGTAAATTAACTCTTCCCAGAAGATCTCTTCCTTTTTATACTGCCTTTTGAGAATTCTTCCTAGAATTTTCCCAGATTTTAGAGATTTTCCAAGGGAAATTCTCGTTAATACAAAAGAATAGAAAACCAGTGCGGGATCGAAACTTTTACCATGAGTTCGCGTGTCTCGTGACATTCCGATTTATATGACTGTTAGGTTTTGAAGACTCCTGGTAAACGTTCCCCACGCCATCTTTAGTGCAAATTTCTATTACAATCTATTAAATTTGAATTGTCGACAACAGTATACTTTATCATCAACAAAAGCATTATTTGTCAAAAAACGTACTTGTAAGATCAACATATTCCTTCGCCATTGAAATGATTGTTGGCCCGGCGCTGCTCAGAAAGAAGCCCAGGCTACATGAGCCAATCCAAACTGCATGATAATTGGCGTGACCTGCGACTAATGTAAACGCTGACACGAAGCAACCAATCTGCAAAAATATGAAGCAACGAGGTTACATCAAAAGGAGGTAAATAAGGGAACGAAAACAAGGACTGGTGTGATATTAACGCAAAAATTATGTCGTGAAATAAAAATATAAATCTCTTGCAAATATTCCTGGGGACAAAGTTCATTTTGGCAATCTTGGTAAAATATAATTCCTCTGAAAATAAGTAAGCTAAACATTTACTTATTTTCGGGAAAAAAGAGTAATAAATCATAAAATAATAAAATAATGAAAACAATTAATGAACAACTTACAACATTTGCACTGAGCATGGTCTTCGATGGAAGGAAAAAAGCAATCGGAATGCAGATAAAACGACCAACAGAGAAAAATCCCTACCAAGAAAAAAAAGTTAAAAATAATTGTCACATAAAATTAAATATCAGAAAATCATTGTTTGCCATGGAAGAGATTTTACTGCAAACACATCTGAAAGACAATTAAATCGAGCAGCATTTGTGGCTGTGACTGTAAGCAGACAAAAAATTGCTGTAACGAGACGTCTCGTGACCAAGATTGTGAAGATTGGGCACCAAATCATATAGACTAGACTTAACGTGACCGGAGTGAATTACCGGAGTGATTGGCCGGAGGATTGACCGGAGTGATTTACCGGAATGATTTACCGGAGTAATTGGCCGGTGGTGACGTCGGCAAACACGAGAACGCAACGGAACAAGGACTCATGTAACAAATCTAGGCTCTCCCAAACATACCCGGTGACTCAAACAAAATATCCTAGCGACAATCAAAAACTAATATTTTTAATACCCAGTGAAGATGAACAGTTTTTATCAATATTTTCCAAATATTTACACAAAACCCTTCTAGTCTTAATTGTATAACTTTTTATTAATTACAAAGCCAATTCAACATATACCGTTTGCATGGCTATGGCTTGAAATCTGTGAGAATAAAAATCACAAATTGAATACTAAATAATGTCCGGAGGGTTGTCCGAAGGGTAAACATGGAGTTTGGGATATTGTATGGCCAAAACTGGAAAATAAAAGAGCCTTCATCCGTGAATTTTTAAGTCAATTAAAAAAACGATAATTCAATCCATCCACTTGCTTCCATATCGACTTGGAGAGTTTGATTAGTGAATCTTTTCAAATTTTAAGTAGGTTGCTTTTTAATAAATAGGTTTTTTCATGTTAGCCTAAAAGCTCACGAATTAAGGCAATTTTAATTTTAGTTTTGAATAAGTAAACGTGATCGCAGATGACTGGATGATGTCCCAAGCTCTAAGTTTGCCCTTCAGACTTCATTTGATGGAACATTCAAGATTTTTTTGTCTCACTGATTTCAAGCTACAGCCTTGGAAATAGGAATATTTTTTTGGGGTCACCCGGATTAATAGACAATTCAACAAAACATGGTGGGAAGAAATTATTCCCAAGATTAATCCTTGCCGTCATCCTTTGCGGAATCATCTATTGTGATTGCTTGCTAGACTCACTACAAAAATTGTTACTTCGCTCCTCCGCTTAATATTCCTCCGTTACACTAGACTGGAGCGAAAACAACAACAACAAGGTGCGAAAGTACTTATGTAGTGAGTCTAATTGCTTGTGACTTTTGTAAAAGAACGCAGGTAAATAAGGTACTCATATCATCAGTATAGGGTCTTTAATAAATCAAATAAATGTATCGTTTACCCAATAAAATGAAGTAAGATATGCACCATCATCTGAAGACATTGCAACAGGTCCTTTAACTGCATACGTGTAAACATATCCACCAAACATTGCCTGTAAGGTAAATTTCGAACAAAATAAGTTTGTTTTTCAAAAAAATATCTCGTCATCAAATTGAGGTTCCGTAAAAGTATTTGACAAAAACTAAAATACCACCATTGAAATTAGCAAAACTGCATAGTGGAGAAATGAACACGATGCCATCTCTAGATATATGACAAATAGCAATTATACGTTAGGTTCTTACTTTGAAATGTGTTTAAAAAATATTATTTATCAAAAATAATAGAATAATATTTGTCATATATCTGGGGATAGCCTGCGTCCTCAACTCCGCTATGGTTTTTTTTTACTATTTGGACCATCTCCAATGGATCCTTCCCTACATTTCTAAAACGTTTAAACCTTAAGCATTCAGAAAAGGTTACTTCGTCCCCAATAAACTTTTGAAATGGCGCCATAGTGAAGATAATGACACACGGCATCTCATAGATATACGACAATTAACAGTCGTACATATCAATCTTACAAAGTTATTTTGAATTGTGTAATTTAAGAACGGACAATATTTGTCATACGTCTAGAGATAATGTGTGTTATTATCTCGAAAAGATCTCACACCGACCCTATCCTAAGTCCCTACAAACGCCACTCAACAAAACTACACCTACCATCATTCCTTCGTACAAATAAATAAGAGCTGAGCACAACGAAGTCACGGCCATTAGCCTTGATGCCTCATTTTTACGTATTTTTTCCAACACATTGGCTTCAGGGTCGTATGGTATCATGTCTAATGTAGTTACTGAAACAAAAATAAAAGAAAATTCAATTGACCTGGTCTCAAGGCTACTCCTGTATTTCCACTGGGAATGGTCATTCCTGACCAAAAAGACATCATAGTGTTAACGATTTTTGGATTTATGGGAATTTCATCAATGTTTAAAACGAGGCTAGCCCTATAACACAAGAGCATGACTTATTTCCAGAAAATTCTTTCTCAAAGTTTTTTTATAAGTCAATAACTCTTCAGTACATTGCAACCAGAAAACGTAATTATTCATTTATTCACAGTGAGTATAATCAAAAATAGGCGATTAGGCAAATGGCAGATCACCGAAGTTAAGCATGGCTGAGTTGGGTCAACACCCGGATGGGCAACCTTCTGAGTGTTTGACTGGACTTGCTCACCTCACAGCCAACTCAGCTGTCCATCCTTTCGAGGTCGGTGAATAATAATAATATCAACAATAGAAATAATTATACAGGTAAAACCTTTTTAATGCCAAAGGCATTGTTATCAATAAGGGTCCTGTTATGAGTACCAGCTTAGCTAGAGTAAGTGGTTATCAAACCAGGGAAAGGAATGGCGCCCTCCCCTACCCGTTATACCTACCTGTACCTGTCTTTTCCTCCGTTGTGTGACGCTGTCACCTAGGAGTCGAGTCGTCTCCATACGGTCGACAGAGTAACTCGTTGAAACCACTTCTTGATTGTGTGGATGCTTTTACTTGATCAATAGACAAGTGTGTGATGTTCGCGATTTTTATCCATGGATCTCGATAGTAACGTCTGGTTGGTTCAGCAAAGAGTAGTTTTTTTATGATAGTGGTATTTTGTCCGCGACAAATATGCGCTATATACTTGAGATGTTGTTTTTCTACAAAATTGCGGAGCGGCTTTGAATGTACTATATTTTCTATTTCAGCAAATGAAAAAGGGGCCTTCGGGCGCCGGGTCGCTTGATCAGAAATTTAAGGTCACAAAGAAATAATTTTGGAACGCACCTTGTCAAAAACCCAGCCGTGTAGAAAACTGGGCCTGAATTGCATAAATACCTGTAGGCTCCTCCTCAGTAGTTTTAGTATCAATTTCTTCTCCAAGGTTCACAATGGATCCCGTATAGGTGCCTTGTTTCTTTTCTAGCCTTGTTCTGAAGTACAACCATGATATACCAAAAATTACTGGAATCTAGAAGATACGAGAATAAAACTGTAAATCAACTAAAATTACTGTCTGGAATATAAAAATTCTTAGTAAGATTACGCGTTCTAGAATGAAATCATTTAAAAAAATATTAAACCAGTCTTGCCAAAATTCTGCTTTGAAGATTTCCCAAAATGGTTCCCCCATCACAAGCAGTAGTCCTACGTTCATACTGAAAATGGTACAAGAGACATAGGGTTCATATTAAAATCTGATTGGCTGTTTGTAAACAATGGACAATATATTTCATTGGTTAAAAAAACGCCAAAGATACGCCAACAAAGATGTTCGTTTCTGGGCCTAAAGCAATGATAATAGAAAGGTTCTACATTTATTTAAAGATACGTGTACTCACATGGCTGACAGAAATTACCCAGTATGCGTAACAAATATCACTGGAAGTATCAGCAACTTCCTCAACAGTATTATAGTACCAAAATCCCGTCGTGTTATCGAATAAAGTGTTTCTTGTCGCATTGGCAGCCCCAACATAATGCGTTGTGTTCATATAAAACGTACAGCCAGGTCGAAGAAAAGGCCTAGCCACAAGCGGGCTGATAAAAGCGCCAAAGCCATAAAAGAAATGAACTCCTTGGAGAAACGGTGCAACCTAAAAAAACGGGGTTTACAGCTTTTTATGTGTTTTTCTGGGTAGATACTATATCATAATGGAAACGAGGACACACACCATGCCAAGTAAAAAACTGTAAAATTCTTTCTAAAATAATTATTGCTGTGTCCTTACGTTTCGTTCCGTTCTTTCCAAGATCCTAGTTCTGTATGTCCTGTTCTCTATTCAGCTATTTTCTCTATGGCGTCCATCCAAGGGACCATACCTTTTATGAATTGGTTCTCCAAGTAAAGTTTTGTGTTTCGTGACATAGTACACGGAGCATAACCAATAAAAATGGCACAGTCTGGCTCCCTGTGATCATCTCCAAAAACCGTCGATATGATATCATGTAAGTGCTCCGTGTGTTGTGTCACAAAACACAGTACTGCTCTTGGCATAAAACCAAGTCACACAAGGTTGGCACCCTTGGTCAATCAAATACAATTACAAAATTGCAGACGTGTCAAACGATGGAACCAAGAAAAAATATTTGAAATACAAAATCTTCCTACCTCTCTGCCAAAAATCTTGACGAGCATAACATTAGTCAAGCAATCTGGAATCCCGAGAGACAAACCGTAACTCATAACAAGAAAAACCATGCTACCAAAGTGATGTAATGTTGGGATAAAAGTGATGCACAAGGCGTTGCTCACAAGGCAAATGGATATCACTAAATTTGCATCCACTCTAAAACAAAAAACAAAATGACCATATGCTAAATAAAAAGCTTTGTATCAGACATTGAAAATTCCTCTTTTTTACTCGCATGATTTTATTTTTTTTCAATCTTTGTTCTTCCTTGTTACTGGCAACATGTAACTGTCAAAACGTTGTGTGTTTGAAAGAAAAACTTGAACGGTTTAGTCCTTTGTTTCCCTGCATTTTCTGGCAGATATGACGTCACATCGGTCAACAGAAACTCAAAATCAAACATACCGTAATAATTCGATTAAGGGGGGCTTATTCAAAATTTGATCTTTGATAGAGGAGCTTATTCAAGCCAGCTTCCCCGAGAGTATTATTTAAAAAAAAAACATGAGTATTATCTAAAAGAGCTCTTATATGAAACTCAACATCTGTATGGTCGTAGAAAAAATAATTCTGGAAAGTTTGTACTGAATCTGACAGCATATCAGAGGGAGGCTTATTGGATTTCTGTTTTGGCAAAATAAGGGGAGGCTTATTCAAGAGGGGGCCTTATTAATAAAAATCACCTTCAAGAGGGGGGATTATTCGAGAGGGGGCTTATTCGAGAAGGGGGCTTGATCGAATCATTACGGTACTCAAAAACTTGGACTGAAAATGTAGACCTTTAATTCTTTTTCTCTCGGTAATTATTTTGAATTTGCGGTCAAAGACGTAAGCCTCGTTTTAACGCACGCAAAAAATGTGGCGTGGCCGCATGACTACGAGTCCTAATTGACTGCAGTGATGTCAAATCAGTCATAAAATACAGGAAAACTAGACTCTTGTAATAAATCTACCTATGGCAGCCACAAACCGAATTCAATTAAATTACGGAAAATAAATAACTTGTCAATTAAAACGTTCTGTTTTCTTCGTGGGTTTTAAGAAACATAAGCTGTTGTTTCTACAGCATTTTATTAAGTTTCCAATATTTTCTTGACTAAAATCATTGTAGATTTAACCTAGACTTTTAACTCCTGTCCTGTCAATCTGTCAATTTATAAAGTCAACTTATACCTATAATTGAACTTTCCTGTCAATCTATGCATTCAAAATTCTTCTAAAGAATATTTCTTTAGGATTAGTAAATTTACGGACGTTATTAAAAAAAGAATAAGATTACTAATGGCCTTACACCTCCTCAAACCAGTGATTTATTTTACTTATTCTTAATTCCCTGATTTTCTGCACCTGCTGGACAGCAAGACAGCTTCTTTTCTTGCAAGCCAGATAGGGAAAACTTTCTTTCCACAGATGGTAACATACAGAAAAATAATGCTGAGAGTGGTGAAACACACATTAGTAGAAAAACAGTTGATGATCCAACTCAAAGATCCAACGTGTGTTTAGCTCCAGGGTTTGGTTGATGGGTTTAGTGGGGGAAGACGAGTAGTGCAAAAATATTAAACAACGTCGAGGATTGGCAAATAAACTTATCCACAATGTCAAACGAGTGGTTCCAGTCGTTGTATAGCTCAAGAACATTTGTAAATCAGGCTTCCTGTGGCCATTATTAACATTATTATTACATGCATTACCCATCTAATACCACTAATCACACTTGCCCCAGTCTACTTCCGACAGCAACGTAAATATGATATGATAACGTAACTCTATAGCCTATCTTTCTGTCCAACAGGTCCATCTGTTAGTTTTGGCAGTTTTGAAGTAAGCATTATTTCAAGCATTGACGCAATAATTCTACTTGTGCTTCGAAATAAGGAGACGGGCAGAAAGATAGGCAAGAGCTAGACTATTTCTATTGAAATACCTAGCCTATGATTGGAAAAAAAGCCCCTCAGGCATGCAAATAGAAATAACCTATCGTCTTATTTTCTCTTTGAATAGCTTCGCCCAAACCAGACACCAACCACATGCTCAAACAAACATGATTGAAATAGGCTACCCATTGCTTTAAATAATAGTTTGAGATTGAGAACGGGGCGATCTTGGTACGACGTTTCCCACCACAACAAATCAATTGTAAAATTTGTGCATGTTTTCACAAAACAACACCAGACGTTAGCATATGTTTAACCAAGTCTGATTGCGATAGGCTACCCATTGCTTTTTAGAATAGCTTCAAGCGGAGAGCAAGAAAATAATACCACCTTCATACCACAAACAAATCGTTGGTCAAATCAGATGCATAAAGTTGAATGACAAAGTATATCCATTCTTTTTAGTGGGTTATTCGTGCAGCTGTTGTACATAATTTGTGTAGCTTTTTAATCGAGAACTTCCCAAGCTTTCATAAATTTTCATTTATGATTCGCAAAAAAGAAACTAAATATTGACAGTTGGGATTTGCGCTGAACAGAATAATTTTATACTGGCATTTTTAATTTTCTTTCGGAGAAAACATTCTTCCAAACTTAATATAAGTGTTGATCCCACTCAATCAATTATTTTCTTTCATGTACTCGACAAAGTCGAATTTTTAGTTGATTTTGTTGAAGTTTAGCAGATGGAAAAATCATAGCTGATTTATGAAATTCGCACCTTGTGCTGCATTCCTCCGCAGAGACTTATTTCCCTTGCATCAGACCATTTTGCATAGCTAGCCCGTTCTTCAGCAGAGCAACGAGGAAGAAAATAAATGTTTGCAAAGTTTGTGGTACTAAATTTTCTGAAAAACGTAAACAATATTAAAAACTACAAAAAATATGGAAGCTGGGGGGGGGATGTGGCGGAGAAGGCTACCTTCCTCGCAGCTCTTCTCTACCAACACTTTCCCTCCTCCCCAGCTTCGATATTTTCGTAATTTTCAATATTTTTGCGTTTTTCAGAAAATTGAAACAAGGATTAAGTCTTCGTCCTCGACAAATCAATCGTTAAGTTCGTTCTTACCTTGCTGCTAGGAAACCGCCAATCAAAGTACCAATCAGCAAACCGAGGTCGTGCGAAAAGAATAACCAGCTCATTGTTTTCAGCGGCTTCATAACGAGGCAACTAAGCTCAATCAACGTTGGGCCAATCAGTTCGTCAGTCATTCCATAAAGCATGAAAATACCACAATAGCACAGAATCAGCGCCATATGTCTTTCGCTGTCCACAAGCTTTTGCCATACGGTTTTTTGACGTCGAATTTTCTCTTTTCTTTCTCGCTTTCGCTTTGAAGACCGTTTTCTTCGTTCTTCGTCCATGTTGATAGTACCCTTATGATTTCTACGTTGCAAATGAGCCAATTATATCGATGAATTTCTTTTATGCACTGAAAATAGAAAGAAAGATAAACCAAATCTGAATACAAAGATTAGTACATATCTCCCGAAAAAACTTACATTGCAAGAAAGCATTAGATCTCACAACCAGAAATTACATTTCAAACAACAGAAACGTTAAGAATTTTATATTAACTTAACTTCTTAGATTAACTAACAGCTTACCGTATTTTCTCCAATAGCCACCTCCACAAATAAACGCCTCAATCTCCTCTAACATCTGCCTCCTTTTGAAATAAAAATATAAATAAACGCCAACTTTCGATAAACGCCGCACACGCTAAAATATAGACGTTGCTGAATATAACTTTTATTCAGTTAATGAAAAATTATCAATCAAAATGTTTTCAAAAATGATCAGAGGAAATACGGAAATACGAAAAACCTGGATTCTGGTCTTCATTAGTCTGAGCATGCAAAAATATTCAAAGAGTACACTTCGAACACGAAGCTTAATTGCATTTGAAACAAAAACCAACTTTGTGATGTTATAAATTACGTCAAACAGATGTCACCTTAAAATATATGTAACTTAAATATGCTAAATGCTTAAATATAAATTAAACGAACTCAAATCCATTTCTATTGATATGGAAACAAAAACCATAACGTTGTCGAGTTACTGCCACGCCCAACATGACATTTATTATGTAGAAGATTAACAACAAATCGAAGTCAAGTGAATATAAAAAACAGTTCATAAGCAAAAAGACGGAATACAGAATAAAAACATATGCTCAGTAGACTTGCTCGGAGTCTACTTCGTTCCAAATCCGTGATATAAAAAAACAGGATTTCGTTCCTAATCCGGGAAATGAGAAAATAAGATTTCGTTCTAAATCCGTGAAATAAAAAATAGACGAATGCGACCCAAATCCTTGAAATAAAAAAATTGACGAGTGCGGAGGTGAATATTTCTCCTCCGATGGAACATATGTTTTATTTTACTTAAATTTATATTGCTTTAACGAAATATACTTGGAGCAAGTCTACATGCACAGTAGCAGTTTAAGGCCACAATATTTGACTCACTTGGCCCCGAAGGTGTGAGATGGTAAAATATTAAATACAGCACGTATTGAAGGGAGCAAATAAACAAACAGGAACCAAAATGTTTAAAATATGCCTTCATCACATTGAGCTATGCTATGGTACACTTATTAAGTGTTTTGTATAAGACTTCTGCTAAATACGTCAAGAGAGGTCTTGATTAAAGTTCTGGCAATAGAAAGCGATTGTTATTCAATAAGTTTGAAATTCAATAACTTTTCTGAGAAATGGTCTAGGCCTCAGAACTGAAAGTTTCTTCGCTTTTTCAAATTTCAGAGCTGTAAGGTTCCTAAGTTCCAAACAAAAGAAACACATTCATCAAAACTAACAACAAAAATTTCATAAAATTTCATAAGTAACTATAAAAAATTTAAGGTCCGATACAACCTTCTTAAATTCTGAGTTCGAATGCTGAAGTTTTTAACTTTTTGATGATTTCAGAGTGTTATAACTTAGCTTCTTAGAAAAAAAGTTTAGTGAACTTAGGGATCGATCATTAAATACGGGAGGCTGGATGGAAGATAAATTGGGGGGTCTTGCAACTTTTAGAAGCTTGTAATTTTTGCTACCAAAAAGAAGAATCCTTCAAAAAAGTGACTGACAAGGGGCTCTTTAACTTATTTGGCAGCTATCAAGGGGGGTCTTGAACATTTTCATGTAAAATTAATTTCTCCTCCCCTTCGCCATAGTCAATGACCGGTACATTAAGAGCATCTAATTGCAGAATGCACACCCTTTCTAACACGATAATGTGCATTTAAATAATCAATGAAATAATCTTGTTCAGTTAAATGCCTTGCAACAATACAAATGTAAACTCAACAGGCAAGTTAATTTAGAATCATCTGATTTTCAAACTTAATCGATAAAACACCTGTGCTTTTGACTTTTTAAATTAAAATAACATCTACCAACGAACAATGTTGTTGAATTATCTACCCTGGATTTCAAAAGCAGAAAAGCATGCGAGTATACATCAGCAGAAAGCAAAAACAGAAAAGAATAGCAACAGAAAAGCATAAATCAGATAACTCATATTTTTGTTCTTCAAAAACTATTTTTAATTGATACAAGAACCGAGTTAATGTCTTTAGTTTTTATGGAAGAAACTAGAAATTTAAGAAATTTTGCCTGAAGCAAAAAAATCAGAAAATTTAATCTCATGCAAAAAAATTAAGAAAAATATCAGGTTTTAATTACTTTTTTGTTGGAAAATTAGTTTAATTTAGGAAAATTTAATTTAGTTCGACGAGAAGAGCTAGCTACAATTAAATCGCAAAACAGTATAACGAGAACAACAAAGCAATAAACCCCTGTTTTTACGTAAAGCCAAATTACAACCGATCGAAATATTTCGTACGAAAGAAATTTTGGTTCGTGGAGCATGCGTAGTCCACCAAGGAAGAAACGAACAACGAAAAAATTAAAACGGTTCCAACTACAAAATTTCTTTTGGTACTAAATGTTTCGCTCAGTGGAAATTTTATGCTTAAAAATTTCAAATTCATTTTAAGCAACGCTCGCAAGTACAAAACAATTATATAGTAACTAGCAGAATAAGCTGATCAAGAAACATGTAGTAGTATAATTTGTTCAGTAAAATCTAAAAAATTTCCTTGAAAATATGTTATTGCTGTAAGTATGCGAAAAGAAATACTTCTCATAAAAAATGCTGAATATCATAAATTTATTTTGAGCAACGAAAACTGTTACATAATGACCTTTTCTCAAAAGGCTGATCAAGAAGCATTGAATAAAAATTGAAATCGCACAACAAACTACAGCAGAACCCCGGTAACTCGAATTCGCTTAACTCGAACAATTTCCTATGTCGCGTGCTACCTTTCTGCACTGAATTGTCCCTCGATAACTCAAACTCCCAATAACTCGAACAAATTTTTGTTTCCCTCGAGGGTTTGAGTTATCGAGGTTCTACTGTAATTAGATATGAACGGGATTCGAATATAATACCTTGTTAGCGTTCTTGGTTCTTCATCATCCCGGAAACTCTTCCATTCGGAATTCCCAACGCTTTCTTTCAGTTAGTTCGACGAGTGACTCGAGAAGAAATTAGTTCATCAAATTCGGTCGGCTTATGTCACCACGAGAAAATTAATTTTTTTCTAATCTTGCCATATGTTTTCCTCTGACCTGATGCTGGTTCGGCTTAACGTTTGAATTTGCAAAATTGGACGAAAATCGTCGTGAAACTCTTGCAAAAATATCATCAACACCACAGAACCCCGAGAAGAACAGGTATTTGTAACGATATCATAACGTATTAAAATGTCGTCTCATCTTAAACGATGATTAGGTATGCATCAAAACATCGTCAAAACTGAAACCCATTGTGAGAGGAAAACGGTGGTAGCAGAGAAGATTCTAATAATCTTGGCTTCGATGTTTAAAAATTAATGCCGTCTTTAAATGTCATTCAAAACAAAGCTAAACTTCATCTACTAGCAGCTGCAGAGAACAACTTATGCCAATGAATCACTCGCAGTAGTAAACAGGCGCCAGTTTCGCTGATTTTCGCGGGTTCTTTTAACAATTAGCCATGAGCTATGCGGACACTGTTGCCCTGTTGCAAAGTCCAGAATTTGTGCTCTGGCACAACATGGCTACCTGCAACTCTCCTTCGCAGAAGTTAACTTAAGTAAGTTAGCCTCTGCGAAGGGGAGTGGCTACCTGCAGCTAACACACTCGTAACGAAGCCTCTTCGTGGAAACGAGAAACAATTTTATGCTTCAATGGATATGACTGAACAAGCATTTCATGACCTGCTCTCTCGTTTTTAGTGCAATAACGTTCACATGATATAATTATTAAAACTTTAATTAGCTTTAAATAGATTTAAAACTTAGTAAAAAAAAACTAAATAGAAAGAACATAGCTTGCAAGAAGCACGGATAGTCAATTGGCATGCACTACATGAAGATATAGAGCAAAATGGAAAAATTACAAGAAAAAACGAAACAGAAATAAACTGCGAAAATCGAAAAGAGGAATAGCTGGCAATGTTGTAAATACAAAAAGACGACATTTTCAGGTTTGCAAATCAGCTCTGGAAAACAGTTTTCGCTGAGGCTATGGTGTAGGATACAGTAATGAAAACTCTTGTTCAAAAATACTTGAATGAAAGAAACAAGATAATATCTAAAAACTATGTTGAAATGGTCAGAAATTAGAAAAACTCAAAGCATTGCAGAATATTTAATACGTTTGCCCAACAGAAATCTGACGTGGAGAAAATTCACCAATAGGTGAAACATCGTCAGCAATGGAGAAAGCTTCGCCAGTTAAATCAAGGCCACATTCTAGAGCCAGCACTCCGAAAGATCGGCCACAGGCAACCATAACTAAGGAATACAGTGTTGCAAAAAACACTGATCAACACAAAGCAGATACTCCGATGACAGAGGGCGTAGAAATAAACAAAGACGATGAAGAAAATTATAAAGAACGTGCTCTCGATATGCAGGCTGGTACTGCGCAGGAGCATTCATCGCAGCTTTCAAATTTATCAGAATACGAAGAAAGAGAGACATGTTGCACATATAAAGTGCGGAACAGTCTTATCCTTTGTTGTGGGTTCTTGTGCTTTGGTGCTTCAATGGCAATAATGGGTCCGACAATTTTAGAACTGGGTTGCCTCATAGGCAGTGACGTTGGCTCGATGAGTTGGGTTTTCTTTTCGCAATCTTGCAGTGCACTGTTTGGAGCAATTTGCAGTGGCTTTATAATCGACAGGTAAAGCAGCATTAAAATAAATGTCATCTTTAGAGAGCATTTTTAGATCAACTTTTGCAAAGCTCTTTTTAAATATGATGTGTCATGTGCGCTTGGCAGCACACCGTTCTGTATTAACGAGCCCGAAAGAAACAGAACAAACAAAACAAAAATGTAATAGTCTAGAAGTTTTGGTTAATTCCTAATACCGGACACTTCTATCTGATAGACTAACTAAAATAGTTTCATGTCACCTTCCTGTGCATTTGTACTGTGCTTTTACATAAATGGAAATAGCAGATATTTATTTTCTTATAAGAAACGTAGATAAAATGTTACTTTAATTTAGCATCTTTGACACTCCTAACACAACCGGACACTTTTATCCAAAGGGTAGAAAATTAGCTTCACGTCCGCTTTCTGTGTACTCTAATGTAGATTTAGACTTACAAAAACAGCAGCTCTGTTTTCGTCTTGGTAAAAGGTGACCTAAAATCTTTAATTAGTAACTAAAACTGCACACTACTAGGTAAACGGACATAAAATTGTATTTACGCTCCGCTGCTGTGTATTTATGTAATGTAGACTAAAAATGGTAAAAACAGTATCTATGATTCTGTAAGTATAATGTAGAATATACAATCTTTACTGAGCAACTATAATACTCCGAACACAGGATACATTTGTGTAATGGACATAAAATTATATTAACGTCCTCTTCCCCCGTATTATTGATGAGTATTTGGACTTAAAAGAACTCTATTTTGTTCTAGGTATAACGTAGACTACAATATTTACTTGGCAACTGTGATGACGATACACGCTATAGCATTGGTAATACTACCATTCGCAAGACGACTTGGTAGTTTACTTACACTAACGTGCCTGCATGGTCTATTTGGAGGATTTCAAGACACAGCTACTAATTTACGAATGATCATAATGCATGGGCAAGAGGTAACTTCTTTTGAAGCCAAATGGCGCAAACTTGTGACAGAAGTTTTTTCATTTTATCTAATTTCGTTTAAAATATATCCTCGCAGTCCATCGTCATTTCAGTGTCACGAAAAGAAAAAAGGAAAAAGTCAGATAAAATAAACGAAAAAAGGAAAAATTCAGATAAAATAAACGAAAAAAGGAGCAATTATAAAAAATAAAAAATGGAGGAACACTTGATTCCTTCAAAAAGAATACGTGATTTTCAAGAACAAATATATTTTACTTTAATTTATGTTGATGTAACGAAATAGACTTGAAGCAAGTCAACATGTACAGTAGCAGTTTAACCATTTCACCACGGGA
Source organism: Phacellophora camtschatica (assembly GCA_036873815.1). Taxonomy (NCBI): domain Eukaryota; kingdom Metazoa; phylum Cnidaria; class Scyphozoa; order Semaeostomeae; family Ulmaridae; genus Phacellophora; species Phacellophora camtschatica. Next base: position 24,245 of record JAYJMH010006119.1, on the reverse strand, counting down.
AGTGACATATTGCCCATTGGTAAACAACGTAAAGCTTTTTAAACAACGTAAATATTTTTATGAGGCAAATGCGGGCCTAACTTAATTTCATATATTATATCATAAGTTTATCTTTTGAATTAAGTATGTTTCCATGTGTTACCCCCTGCAAAGTAAAACTTATGTAGGATTTGCCTGTTATTTGGAAATCAATACGGGCGTGAAAGGGTTAATGCCACAATCGTTGACTCACTTGCTCCTGAAGATGTAATATGGTACAATGTGAAATACAACACGTATTGAAGGGAATAGTTTTGGAGATTTCTCCATGAAAACAAAGGATTTTCGTAAAACCCCCTCAGCCAAATGTTACAGTGATCTGAAAAATAAAGCTTCAGTCAAGATATCCAGTTGAAAACTGCTAGCTCTTACCTCTTTTTAGATTAAATGGAATGAAAGACGTGTGGGAGGTAGTAAGTGTGTGAAACAGGCAGAAGTAAGCAAAATCTGAAGAAAAATAAACGTAATTTTGGTCAAGATAGCAAATATTTGAAGTGAGCGGCGCGGCAGAGATAATCTTTATCGTGTTTCTATTTATTTCAAGCGTACAAATAAGCTTATTTCCAACGAATATACTCTGCTTACTCCGGTGAGAGCCTAGTTGGAATGAAATAAAACTAAGTTTGAGGAGGGTGATACAGCAGAACCTTAACTTGAACTCTCGATAACTCGAACAATTTCCTATGTCCCATGCGACTTTTCTGCACTGAATTGTCTCTCGATAACTCGAACAAATTTTTGTTTCCCTTGAGGGTTCGAGTTATCGAGGTTCTACTGTACATCGAAATCTTGTAAATCGTATCGTAAAATTGTGCCATCTTTGAAACATTCAGGAAGATAAGGGAACGGTCATTAATTATGGCATGGAGTTGGGTGGAAGCGCTTTAAAAAACATTTAAAAGAAAACTTCAGATCTAATGTTCATTCTTTGCTTTAGATTTCAGAATCCATAAACGTTTTATGAAAATAATTTGAGATCCCATCAATTAAGAAATTATTTTCAAAACATTTTCTGGCGCTAATTTCTTTGAATATCTTATCAAAAATAGTGTTTTTGTTGGCGATGCTGAGGATGGTGCAAAGTTGGTAAGAAATAGTCATTAAAAGATGAAACAGCAGCTTCTGCTAAAGAAAAGAATCTAAAAAAAGGAAGAACTTTAGTAGTTTTGAGACTCCATCACGTAATTGCATGCACATTTTTAGACCCCACCTTCTTTCTGTAGATAAATTTCAGACCCCTCCATATTTGCTTCCACCCCCCTCCCTGACATAATTAATGACTGATCCCTTAAAGAACGATGTGATAATTTACGTTCATAGACTTTAAGCTTAGTTTATAGCTATATTTACTAAGCTTATAGCTTAATAAATGTTTTCAAATTCTCTCGTAGGTTCCGCCTTATCTTCAGGTGAGTCCGAGTTAATTACATAACAGTTATACAGTATGGACTGCCCCCAGAAATATCAATAAATATTTCATGTATAAGGCGATAGTAAAAGCAGAGGGTGGAAATTTCATTAAATCCTCAATTTCGCCTAGAGGTTTTGATTTAAATTCGTAAAATTCGCAGTCAGTTCATTAAATTAAGTTAATTTTTTTGAAAAAAGGTTCAAGATTCAACTAATTTCTTATTTATAAATTTTTTCATTGGACAAAGTCAATTTCATGTTCAGATGTACTATACAATGGTTAGTCTAAATGCAATATTGCACGCACCTATCTCAAAAACTTCTAGGAATTCAGAGCGTCGGAAATTAATAAATTTCTAGATTTCTAGGAATTCAAAGCTTCGGAAATTATTTGACCGAAAATTAGCTTTTCATTTTCACAGTCAAAACACGAATAGTTAAAAATATTTGAATCAGTATAAAACGAATACTGCCGGAATTAGAAATGCAAAAATTTGCATTTAGACAAAGAAACCAATTCAGAGAAATGATGTACCAAAATCTGGATTCGAATTTGTCTAATTAAGTATAGCGTAAAATTATACATTTTATATCTTTAAGTTTGTTTACATTTCGAGATTAACCAATCACATGACAGACGTTTCATCATGTGATCACAAATTCTTCGAATTAATTTACTAATTTCAAAATGTAAACAAACCGTCTGATAAATGAAATCATATCAAATACACTCTCCTCCACAACAGCAACAATGGAGGAGCAAGGGAGAAGGGAGCGTGGGAGGAAAGAGAAAGTTTTTTCTTGAGAAAAACGTTTTGCCTTGACACTTGTGGACTACCGTCCACAAATTTAAATTTAAGTTAAAAAGAGCTTTGTAACAATAGACAGATAGTGATGTTAATAATTCTATAGATATTTACATCTATGTATTTACATAGATATTAATTACAAACAAATAATTAATTTTCAACCTGCAATTCTCTCCAATAGACGTTATTTTTCTTCTACGGAGCCGGTGCATTTCTCAGTCCGCTTGTTGCTGGTAACTTTCTGAGTGACGAATGCAACAAAGGAGACCCTGAAGCAATGGCTGAATTTGCATTCGCGAGACGAAAACGACATAATGGCCTAGGAAAAACGCATTGGTTCAGTAAGACTGAAGACGGTGGCCTGCAGCTTTCCAATGAAATTCCGAAGCACCATGAAATCATCAAAATAACAAAATCTAACGTACATTATTCTTATTGGGTCATATCGCTGCTTCATGTAAGTATAAGGATTTCATTTTTCATTTTCAAATTCTCTATCCAGGGGTACAATTCAGCATACAATTGCTGGTATACAATTGTCAATTTAAAAAAGATAATTTAATAACAAGATTTATAACTAATTACAATATTAAACTTAAAAAAAAAATATTAGAGAAATTGAATTCAATTGCAGAGCTTTGAAAGTAAATGAAAAGTACAAAGAAAGAGTAATGAAATAAGTATTTAAGGCCCTGGAACAAACAATTTTATATCGTATTTTGCTTCTTTCGTCAAAGGTTGTTGTCACAGTCGCACTCATATACCTTTACTTCGTCGAAAAAAAAGTACGAAAAAAAAGAATAGAATGGGAACTATCAAATACTATTGACTCTGAAGATGGAAGTTGTAGAGGTATACGTTTACATATTTTGGATTTCAAATTTATACCCCCCTGGAAAAATGAAAGTGTATGATATTTTGCAAGAGAATTCTGATAAAATCCAGGGAGTTAAAAAAATCAATTCACGTGTTGAACATGAACATGAACATGAACATGAACATGAACATGAACATGATATTGAGCATGAGCATGAGCATGAGCATGAACATGAACATGAGCATGAACATGAACATAAACATGATATTGAGCATGAACATGAACATGAACATAACGATGAACATAAACATGAACATGAACATGGACATGGACATGAACATCCGTACACTTTCTTAATTTGATGATCTACAAGATAATGAACAAGTTTTTCCTTGAAAGCCATTGGAATAAGTACCAATACAGAAACACAGAGCACTTCAATCAAACTTCAAAACAAGAAATTGCAGGCAGAAATTTACAAATCCCAAGAAACCACCGCAAATACGTGGAAAAGGTTTTCATTACTCGACTCTGAAAGCTTGGAGTGATATCCCTATTGACAGTCGTTGGAAAACAGCAGACACTAAATCAGTTAAAAGATACAATTAAAAATTCATATGACAAGCTGGATGGAAACTCAAACAAGACCCCTTGAAAGAATAGCTTCGAACACCCGGATTTATTTCCAATTCACAGGAAAATGTTTATATGAACTACATTCTGCAGGGAGTGCAACTTACAAACAAGCTTAATTAAAAACATAAACTTACGTTAAAATATCTGAAATTTATAAAATGTTTCGTCTGCATTTACCTCCTGAAAATATGCTGTTTTACGTTATTCAACAATGGGCCATTTGGTCCTTCCCGGGGTAAACGAGTTGGTTAAGATCCCTTAGGTTCAAGGAGACTTTTCTATTAATTATGATTGCAATTATTCATGTCTACTGTATTACTCGCAAGCTGAAAAGACTCTGTGTGTCGCACATTAATATATAATGCAATTATACTTCTTTTTCGAAGGTTCTACCGGGTGTGGAGAAGATACCGTGAGTTCAATAAGAAGCGAAATCGACCCGGAAATTAAGGGTCCGGTAATCTGCATCACCGTATGGATATCAATGATGGTGTTTATATCAGACGGACTGCAGGGGTCGTTTGGAGCATACATTTACACATATGCAATTAAGAGTGGCAATGGAATATCGCATGACGACGCAGCGTATTTAAATTCCTTGTTCTGGGTATGACATATTTTTATCCTTCAAAATGAGATCCGCTGAATGCTACCGCGTTTTGTCAAAAGTAAAGCAGTGACACTGTAATACAAGTGAACAAGACCAAACAACAAAACATATTCACTCAAATCAAAGGTTTGAATAAAATAATGAAACTAAACAATCATTATCTCTACCTCGAGGTTCTAAAATTTTCTTCGTTACAGATTTACTTTTGAAAGTAACAGCTTTGCAGACAAAAACGTCTATTTCACAAGCCAAGAATATTCCCACAAACATGGCAAGCAAATTTAAAATGCTAAATAGATACGCATTTGAATAAAACTGATCAGTAAGAAACTGAAACTGAAAATTAGTCTTTCAAATAAATTATTCAAGTTCTTGGTTTTTGCCGGTTTCTACCTCATGTAATCATAACATACTCTTCTTATCAGGGTTCCGTAGCGCTTGGAAGACTGTTTGCAATATTTGTATCAATTTATGTTTCACCAAAGATCATGCTACTTGTAGACATTGTAAGTCATTTTATTGCTGCTATTGTTGTGTTTGTTATGACTGCTTTCTTCAACACATTGTTGACTTTCTTATGGTTGCTCATGTGTAGCCAAATTTATCTGGAATCCAGAAAGATGCCAATGTTCTTCGAAATAAAGATTTCACATCTTACATCTTTCCTCAATTTCAACGTACATTCTAAGTAATTTGTAGCAAGCAAGACAGGAAGAACAGTTTCTTCAAAACATTGTTGACTTTCAAATGGTTGCTCAAAGTAGTAAAATTCATCTAGAATCCTGAAAAATCGCGACCTTTTCCTCATGACAATTTCACAAGTTGAAACTTCATCAATTTGTAAACTTATGTCTATCCATTCAATTTAATGATTTTAAACTGAAAAATGTGGTGTAGAAAAAAGCACATTCTATAAGGCAACTTAAACATCAGAACTGACAAAAATTAGCGAAGATAACTAGAAATAAAGTAGTCTTATCTTATGTATTTATGTGGCTAAGGCGCTGTGTTAAATGGCCAAGTGGTGAAGGCGATGTGTTTCGAAGCCAAACTCTGTGAGAGCGTGGGTTCGGGAACAGCTGTCGGAACTTCAAACGTACAGCCAACGCAGCTGTCTATCCTTTCGAGGCTGGTAAATGTAAACGAGTACCAGCTTAGCTAGGGTAAGAGGTTGTCAAACCAGGGAAAGGAGTGGCGCCCTTCCCTATCCGCCATGGATAGCAGCTAATGGAAAATGGGCCTTCGGGTTGCCTTCGGCCTAGCGGTCAGCCTACTTACGTTTTACTTTATTTTGCGTATTTCTCGTGATTAACTCCAACAATGATTATAAACAGGTTGGATGTCTCACATCAACAATAGTAATGTATGTCTTACGCCACCATATCACATCTCTGTGGATAGGAACAGCTACTTTCGGCTTGTGTCTAAGTAACATATTTCCAACAAGTGTCTCACTAGCAGAAGGATACTTCAGATTAACAGGTTAGTATTACAAGTATAGGCGAAGTATATTTTGCGCTACTTGTTTTATTTCGTGTCAATGATTTTGTATTGTCTACTAGCTTCCTATTGCCCATGAGGTTCCTATTGCCCGTGATACTGAAGAAAGAAGAGTTGTCAAGAAGAAGAGGAAAAAAGATCCAAAACACATCTTTTTTGGTTTAAATTTAAAATAATATTTATTAATTAATTATCATTTTTGCTTTGGATTTATAGGGATTATTATCATTTCTGCTTTGGATTCATTTAGATATATAAGGATTATTTTGTATTTTGACATTGGACTATGGATTAATGATAATGACGATTTTGGATTATGATTATTTGGAAGCCTAACGATTTGGATTATTTCCAGTAAACTGGTTAAGATTATGAATCTATAACTAAGAATCCTGAACATACGGTGACATGTTGTAAATTCATTTTCAGGAACCATAACATGCATATTTGTGGTATGTTCCGGATCCGGTGAAATGACTGTCCCTTTGATAATAGGAAAGTTATTCGACGTTATTGGTCCGTCCGGATTCCTTGGAATTAGTTGCATACTCTGTTTTGCTGCAGTGGGAATCTATGTAGCAGTAATATTTACCGGAAGAGGACTCGCAAGGAAACAGAACGAAATAGGTGAGTAAATTTTGTTAAGCTTTTGGCTCAAAGGAGGATTTGATAGGGAAAACTAGGGCTGATCTGAATCTGCTGATCTGAAAGTTTTATGAATATGGAGCATCTTTCAAAATGAAGTATATACTGTCATCAATCGCTTATTGGCGTCCGCTAAGTCGTCCGATAATCAAAGCGACCAGAGCAGCTAGTCTGAGCTCAAACTCCGGGTTAACTCGAATTGACATTAAATCTCTTGAGAGTTTCCAGTGTTGATTCAACTCTGAATAACTTGAACATCTTTGTTAACTCGAACTGCTTTATATATCCCTTGAGAGTTTTCAGTATTGATTTGATTTGACTTCGAATAGCTAGAAGACCTTCGAGAACTCAAATTACATAGTATATCCCTTGAGAGCCTCCAGTGTACACTTGGAGAAAAATTTAAACACCCTTGATGTCTAAATGACTCTGTGGAGTGGTAGAAAGCACGGTAGAAGATTTCGGTGTCATGGTAGAAGTTTCCGGTGTCGTGGTAGAACCTGTCGGTGTCCTGGTAGAAGTTTCCTTCTTTTTCATTCAATGAAGTATGCTTATACGTTTACAAGGACAAGTTAACTCAGAATCATGGTTCCTACGTGACTGGAATCGGTCATCCTGACTGTGAGCCTAAATTCTAAACATTGATTTCTTCGTATTACAGTGCTCAGCAGATCCAATTCAAGGGGAAGCCTAGATGAAATAAAAGGTTTATTGTCGGAAGAAGAACAACAAAAATCAAGCGAAGGACATTTAGAATTACATCTAAGCTCTGCGAGTAGTAATGACACCAGAGACAATGGAAAGAAAATTGGCCATAAGAAAGACTGAAATTAGAAAACTATATTTTAAGATAAACCAGTTAAATTTATTGACATGACGACTGTTTCTTTTGAAATATGTTTACTTCTGTGCCTATTCCAAACGCTGATTTTTCAGCTCTCGTTGAACCCACCTGTAAGCAGCGGTAAATGTTTAAAGATTTCAACGTAATTCAGGCATGGAAATTTGAAAAGAACAGTAGTTTGAAACAAACTTTCCCTTTCTTATCAAGAGATTCTCACTATATCCTCCTTTTTTATAAATTCAACAACTCGCTTGGCAGACTTGCAACATCAATTTGAATTACTGACATTTTAAATTTCATTTTTAATTATGTGACAAATTTTAACTGAATTGAAAAATTAAAAATTCGTTAAAAAAATATCCAGAGTCAAATTCCGATCACAAAACATACAAAAATACAATTAGCATGTATCCTAATAATAAATGATCTACAAAAATATGATTTCTAGAGTATATGACCAATACAAAAGACAATACGAATTTCCAGATTGCAAAAAAGTCATTGCTACATGTCTATTACGTTTTGGAAAATTTAAAAAATCTACAGTCACCTGATCTAAGATTAATTTGGCTTGAAAACAGCTATAGTTCTTCTTTCTCAGCTAAAATTAAAATCCTCATTACAAAATTGATAAAAATTAGATTAATTTAATTTAAAAAGAACTAAATTCAAAGGATCAAAATTTATCCTCAATCCTTTTAAAAGGGTTAAAAGAATTAAGATTAAAATTTAAATAAGATTATATTTAAAAAATTAAATAAAGGTGTGAGTAAAAGTTCGAAACTTCCTATGCTCCGCATCGATTGGATACTAAGGGTGGAAGGGCCAGGAACATGGATGCTAATTTTTACAACCGGAAAGTTTGAAAATAAATCTTATGCGCTATTTCACTTATAAACGGGTTTTAAACATGTCCTTCATCACAAGTGCCTTACCTTCACAAGTTCCAATAATTAGTTCAAGGCCCTTAGGCCCTAATATGTTTTATAACGTTTTGGGGTAAATGCTAACATGGGGGAGGGGGTCCTAAAACATCTCCTCCGCAACATTGTTTGTTTTCGTTTTCCAGTTGAGAGTTTCGCTTTGCTCTCGAGGGATAATCATTTTGAAACCAGTGTGTCAATTTCACTATTGTTGCAAAATTCACCTCTGTTCATTTCACGGAAAATAAATAATGAAAAAAATATAATGTCCGTCTAACGGTAGGGGGTAACTGCCCCTTGTCCCAATGGGCACTACAGCCATGATAATATCTATTCTAATTAAATCTAAAAAAAAGCCCCAAGAATTTAACTGTTCGTTGGTGAATTTTCTTGCATTGCACTGTATTGACGTGTATGTCGTTGAAAGTTTAAAGATACGTTTGTTGTTTGTAGTGAGCATAAAAATAATAATGTACAATGTAGAGTAGGCTATTGGCCTATAAAACCCTTCGATGAAGTATATCTAAAATAAATTCAAAATTGAACTTGTCGTTTAAATATAATTCCTTATGAAAACGTTCAAAGTCCAGAACGGATCAAGGTGCATTTAATACATGCGCCGGTAGACTGTTCCATTGGTTGACTATTCTGCTCAGTAACAGTTCAATTATTCAATTTCTAGTTTGATCATGACGAAAATAAAAACACGGAATGTAGGACAGGTGGAATAAGAAAAATCAAAGTGGGAATAAAATACAAAGTTTATGATTCCAAAAGCCCGTGGTTTGACAAAGATCCGATTTATTAAGCATGTCAGCATTGTTGTAAGACTAGCAGTGTTTGTTATCAAAGACTCTGAAAAATAAAATTAGAATAAAACAAACCTTTAAAATTTAAAGATGCCGAGTTCATGCAATATCGTTGACCAGTTGGCTTTGGACCATCATTAAAAACATGACCAAGATGAGCACCACACTTGGCACAAACCACCTCTGTTCTCATCATTCCCATTGAGGTATCTGCAATATTTTTCACCTTCTCTTTGTCCAGAAGATCATAAAATGATGGCCAGCCACAACCAGATTCATACTTTGCCTTCGAATCAAATAAATCTTCACCACAAACAACACATTTGTAAGTCCCTGATTTTTTGTTGTTCAAATATTCTCCAGTGAATGCTCTGAAAATAATTTTTTTTTAACTGTGAATTTTAGTATGTTGATAAAAATTTCCATATTTCAGTCTGCTTCTTTTAATGCGTGCGATCATTGACACAGGCTTGGCTATAAGATTTTTAGCAGACGAGCACTGAATTGTTCCCCACGCTACTGTTCAGAGGAGGGGAGCTATTCTCACATGGATACACTGAAAACAATGAGAAAGGAAATCTTTAGGAGAGCAATCAACAGCTCTTTTCCAACATTTGAGGGGAACCGTGCACCTAATGATTTTCTCTGTGCACCAATTCGTGCACCAAAAGGGTGTGGCGTCCTGTAAAAAAGGCGTGGTTTAATGTAAAATTCATTTTTTTGTGGACAAAGTGTGCACACAATTCGAGCTTGTGCACGGGACATGTCCCGTTTTTGTTGATTTCTTTCCATACTGGCCTGGAGGGGATCAAGCAAATTAGCTCTCCTCGAACAGCCAGACCTGTTGATATTGGCACACACATAAGGTTTTTAAAAATAGCTACCTTATAATAATTATGTATAATTAATTGAATACACGGAATTTTGTCCCCCAAAAAAAAAACAAACTGAAAGTTGGATCATTGCAATATTGAATCATAAATTTAAAAAAGGCAAAAATTTTATTTTAGCAAAGAATTCTACAATATAAAAACAAAATTAATATCAAGGCTATGAACAGCAATTTTTTGTTTTATTTCTACTACAATTTCCTTATTCCAAATAGCGATTGTTCCAGGAAGATACAATGCATTGTGTCAGTCACTGGGCTTCTAGAGATGTTAAAAGCTGAATAAGAAAGATAATAAATGTTTGACCCTCAAGCACATAAAACTGGAAATATTGTACTGTATCAATGTTTGTTGCATTATAGTGAAAAAATAGCAATCTGAACATTTAATTTAATGATATTTCCGTTTTCTCAAAGTCAAGCTTAGCTTTTTACATATCAGTTACATCCATTGTGTTAACTAAAGCACCTGTAAACTGAAGTTTTATTGGAAAATGTTGTTTAAAAGGATTGAAAAACTAAAGAAATTACTCCATTCTAATCAAGGGGTATTTGACATTTTACAAAAATACATAATTTATTGTACATTTTATTGAAGAAGGTGTTAACTTATAGAAAATCATTTGAAATTAAAGCATTACAGAAAATCTGGACAACAGAATCTTTTCTGTCCAAGAAAGGTTTTTTGTAAGAATCCCTTCTAGATTAACTGAAACTAAATTTGAAGACTTCCTCTAGGGATTGGTCATAAATAAGAATAAATTGATGTTTTATTTTTACAGCTTTCAAAAAACACGTTTTCATGACCTGTCTTTTTCAGCTCTATTCCACATATTTTAGCAGAATAAAATTTTAATAACTAAAATCCGACAAATAGTTTGGAAAAAACAACAAAAATCAAACACCAGTACCTTTTTCTGGGACACCTGGAACAAAATGAGCTATTACCAACTTCTTTTATTTGACTTTATAAGTCTATCTCTTAATCTTAAGAATTTTTGGGAGCTTAATATAGAGGGGCTCATTTTAAATTTTGGCTGCAAAGGGGGGCTAATTAGAGAGGGGCTAATTAGATAGGGGGCTAAATAGAAATGGTGCTACCTAGAGCTTTTATGCATGCAAAATAAATCCCAAATTGCTCTTGCAACCTTTTGAAAATTGTACTAAAATTATGCTGCAACATTCTGCAATCAATTAAAATATAAATTTCCCCGAAATTATACCTTTCTGTTCCTCTTTCCTGAGTTACATGGTATTGTTCAGGAGTTAATTTTTCTCTCAATTCTTCTTTTGCAAATGTAACAGGAAAATTTTTGGGTCTTTTTTCAGCCATGCTGTTTGCTGAATCAAATTGAATTAAATAATTTTATTACAAATCTAAAAATAAAATTTGACTAAAATCTTATAATTACTGTCCATTTAAAAAAATTCCAGTTAGTTTCCATTTTAAAACAAGAAGAAGATTCCCCTTTAAAACTTGCTGTGTACCTCTGGATTAATGGCAGTTGTGCTCTTGAGACGCTTTGTATTGTGCACTGAAATACATTGAGTGCATATTTGGAATTCTGGAGCAAACTAAGAAAGCTAGCAGGAGTTGATAAAATGTGTAGGAGCACTGGAACAAAAGCGCTCCCAGGAAATTTTCCACTCCCAGGAAATTCCACTTTATGCAGTATAATTTTGCTCCAGGAAGATTTTTTGACAATGCAAAGGTTTTCTGAAATTTTAATAAAATTGGTAAGTCCTGAAAGAAAATGTGTATAATTTTAAAAGAAAATTGTACATGCAACTGTCATTTTAATTAATTAAAATAAATTCAAATTTCAGGAGTCATGGATGCAACAAATTTCTCTATGATTTCTACAAATTTATCTGTGAATTTTGGGGAAATTGGCAGGAAATTTTTGCCAAAAAATTGAATTCTCCAAGGCACAAAAAAAATATTGGTCCCCCAAGTTTGCACAGAAATTGTTGACTGTTTCACTGCCAACTGTAGTATATTTAGTAGTCTTAAGTTGGGCTTTTTGGTAAAGAAACTAAAATGTGAAAAAGCTTACCAGAGATTTAAAATTTTTACTTTGCTTTTATCTAAAAGCCTATATACATATATGCATCTTTTGTGGAGCATTGATTCACATATGAAAAAGCTGGTTTTTCTTTCTTTCATTTGTGTACAATCAAAAAGTTGATTCACACATTTTTCTCGAGTTTAACAGTTATGGTATAGTATATGCAGCATTTTGGAATACTGATAGAAATCCCCTGCACGCTTTTCAAATTTTTCAATCTGCAAAACTAGATAAAGATAAATGTAAAAAGTTGGTGCGCAAAAATTTCTACATAAAATTTTAAAAGACAATATTAAATTTTAGCCAAGGGAAGACTCATAAATCGATTTTACCATGGCAGCTGGTGACATTTTTGGGGGGGACCTACTGTTGTACCTATTAGAGATAAACGTACATCACATCATTCATCATACATATAGGTGTGCACTGTGCTGTCCGAACTGTCGTCTGGCCATGACAAAATCAATTTGAAAATGTGTGAGTCTTCTCTAGCTCTAATCCATTAAAGAAAGCTAGCCTGCTAAACGTACCAGGTGTAGTAGTAACCATTCTTAAAAGATTCATCCCAAGAAGCGCAAAGATTGGGGTGAAGAATCTTCCAGACTTGTTGTTGTTCAGACTGGATGATGAATAATTAGGCCGCCTTCTCATTAGAATAATATTGGCATTTCTGGAAGCCAGCAGAAGGCGCTGTGAGAACATAATTACTGCTGGTTTAAAACTTACCACTTCAATGAATACAGATAATAATCTTTTTGAAATATATAAAAGATGTTGTTGAAAATAAAAGCTCTATCTTTAAGCTTCACAAAGCGCCTTTTCTCGAAAATATTTCTCAGGATTGTTGTCGTTGTTGTAAACATAAAGCATGGAACACAGGACGCCATGTTTTAATAAACATTTTAATAATCCTTCGCCATCATATTTCCTAGAGATGTTCAACTCAGCCTGATCAGAGTCATTCCACTCGAAGATCGAAAGATAAATTTTGTCTCCCCTTACGCAGAAACAACTTTGGCCAAAAATGTAACTAATATTTCTATTTATCACTAAGGCCTCCGTAAACAATACAACAATTATTGACATTTTTGTTCACTTTTTATCATTCTATTTTATTTTTCATTTTTCTTTAACCACAAATCTAAACCTCTAAGGGGACCATTTTGGAAACAAGGTCTTTCGATCTTTTAATGTTATCCCTGCCCCTCTAGTTTAGGGGTTTGTGATTTTAAACTCGTTACTCAATACGTTTTATATATTGATTTTTCCTAACATGCATGTATTTACATTTTATCGTTAAATTTCGACTTTAGATTATAAACTTTAAGTTAGTGGCATAATTTTACTTACTTATTTAACTCAAATGCAGTCGTAGTTCTTTGTAGGCATATTTCTAATTCAGACCAAACGAGATTCGGGGCTGATTATTTGTTGTTTTTTTGTTATTTGGTCCAACTCTTGAACGAAAATTGTCATGTCCATAGAACATTTTTGTATCGACGAAAAATCTTATATTGTCGCTCAGTCCGGAAAAATTTTCATGGCCCTGATCACGGCGAAATTACCATTTTTTCTTGTAGCTACAGTCCGTTCACAAAATTAAACAAATTTAAAACATCCCTTATAACTCGCTCAAAATGCGCTGTCTAAACTAGGCCTAACACTTCCCTGCTTAACCCCATTAACAGCAAGTAATAAAGATTTAATGATATAAAGTTTGATAATTAATAAAATATTTTGCTCAAAAAAATTTTTAATCTCAGAAATCTCAGAAATCAGCACATCTTTCAGCAAAATTTTGCAAAATTATAAATTAATGATTTGCTTTTTCTAAAAAAAAAAACTTCCGCTGCTGTCAGGATCGTCGCTAAAAGGGACGACAAAATAACAAAATGAAGAATCTTCTAATGCAAGCATAAAATCAGACTCCCAGCGCTTCCAAAATACATCGAAGCAGGATAAAGCTTTCCCATTTTATCTCCGCCACCGTTCGTTGGCTGTTCATTATGAAATAATTAGAAGAAGTGGAAAGAAGTCATCAATTAACAATTAATCATTGTTCGAGTACATAGCTGTTGTGATAGTGCCGTGATTGAAAATATATTACAAAGGAGATTGCCTCGTTGACTCTCTATTAAGCTCATGAGCTGCGATTGTACTCTGAGTTTATTTGCTGGTGGTAGAGTAGAGCATAGCCAGAGAATAACAGGACAATATCTTGAAGAAGAAAGTAACAGGTTGTTTGTTATGACACGTCGAGAAAAAAAACACACGTTGAGCATACAAGCATACGAACAGATTCAGCATGTTCAAGCATTTAAAGGTGAGTTTTTTTAACAGCAATCTATTCTCTTAATACGAATATCTCATGAAGTATTAATAGTGTTAAATACTATGTAAATTGTTTTCGAACATTAAAGAGGAAATGATAACAACAAAAATAAAATTGCTTGCTGGTCCCCATTTCGTATTATTTTTTCGATAAGAACTATAGCTCTTGAAATTTAGCTCTTTCTGCTCTTGACAAATATTCAAATCGAAGCTCCATCTAGTTTGATTCTTACAATAAAAATCGAGAAAAGAGCAGATCCCCGCTATCAAGAAACTGAAAATTAAGGAACTGAGTCTCAAAATCTGTAGGACAACGACAGAAAAAAAAATTGATTGAAACAATTTGATAAACATTGAGGCTATAGCTTTCAAGGTGACGTTTGTACTTTATACCTAGTGCAAACTTTTGACTCATGAATAATCAAATCAACATTTTTCATGTCATTTCCTCTTAAACTCTCATTAGCAGCTGTTAATTCTTGGTAACCTGCACTGCAAATCAAGTATTCCCTATGCTGAAATTGACCCACAATTTGTTGTTCCTCAATTTTTAAGCATAGATAAATGTTTTGTGTTCTTTAGTGATCTAGGTAATGAGAAGAAAACGCACCTGTCTTTGATCGTTTTGATCATTTCTGCAAACTGGCTTACATCATTTTTCAAGAAATTCGTTCAAGAAATTTTTCAAGAAATTCAAATCCTTGCAATGTGGTTGGGTTGAAGCAGAGATAATCGCGACCAAAACAACAAAGACCAAACAAACAGGTGAGACACTTCAGTTATTTTTTAAAGATTATTTTCTCTAAAAATTGTTACATTGCTTTGGAGAAAAATTCGAGAACAAATTGACGATCGAGAAAGACAGAAAGACAACACACATTCTTTATACAAAAAACTTTGAAAGCGCTTCAGTACAGTGTTTAAAGTTTCTTAATTTTTCACAAATTTAATACTAAAGGTTTCTTTAAAGTTTCTTAAAGCAGTAAAAGGTAATCATAATCATCAGAAATACACTCGTGTTTTAAACTCAGGAAAACGCCATGTGACACTATAATTAACTTACAACTATAACTAAAATTAATAGACCATTGCGATAAAGATGGCGGGTGAGGCGATTTTTCCCGTGATTTTTTGCGTTCAATTTACGAATCATTAACAGTTCTATAGACACCATTGACATTCAATCTCGAGAAAAAGCGACCTGCCGCCATCTTTTTCGGAATGGTCTATTCATGTAAAAATTAAGTTTTTTTTCACTTCCCGTGATTCAAAGACCTTGCATACAAAATTACGAAGATAAATGAGAATGAAGTTTATTGATATTTCTGGTTGAGCACTGAAAGTTTTTTAACTTTTCAAAAGCTCCAGTATTGGTTTCTTGTAAACTGGTTTCTGAATTTGTACGGTAAAGTGACCGCAATTCAGAAAAAACAAGATAATACTCCAAAGAAAAACAGCATTTGGAGTAGTTGAACAAATAAAATAGTTGAACAAATAAAAAAAAATAGTTGAACAAATAAAAAATAACGGAAAACTAATACAAAAATCTCTTCATTGTGACATATTTTTGTGAAGAAATTGGTTGAAATATCCTGGGTGTTGTTGAAGTTACCGACAATCAGATATTGATTTCAAAAGGATAGAACGATTTCACTGGGGAAAAATATTGAAATTGAAATTGAAAAAATATTGAAGTAGATGGGAACAGATGTGTAGAAGCTAACACATGGCGGGGAAATAAAAGTTTTATGTTCACTCCACTGTTTGAGTTGTTCTTCTTTTTAGTTAACTCGGTGAACACAAAGTTCTTGTGTATTTCTCAGCGACAAATCGGAGACCACGTTAAAAAGATCAAAGAAATCCACGCTCTACTGAAAAGAAAACCTCGGGATCCAATTAAGATTGTTTCCAAACGAAAACACTTTTCATATCAAAGTCAGGGAAAATATCAAAACAAAATGGGAGATACTTTTCGTCGTATAAGCATAGGACAACGTAAAAAATCGGGATTCGTTCCCGAGCTTCGAACAAGGAAGAAATCACTCTTCGAACAAAATGCGAACTTGGAAACCGCAGAAAATTCTATCTCAAGAAAGGTATCCCGAGTAGCATTAGGGATTAGCAATGCCGTGCCGGAGAAAAACAAAGCAGCACGAAAAACCAAGGAAGAAAATAAAGTAGGTTTTGTTTTAGATTACAAACAAGCAGAAGGTGTCGTCAAAGCAAGGAAAGTTAAACTATTCGAAAATAGCGGCACAGTTAGTAAATTTGAAAGACTAAGAGAAATTCATTCGTGGCTGAGAGATACATTTGAAAAGAATGAAACACTCATTCAAGTTATTATCATATTCCCAATCGTTGTTACAGCCTTGTATATATTATTTGTCGAGCAAGGGGAATTGGTTATAACAAAAAACAATCGATGATTGCTATCAAAGACAGTGATTCATACGCCTTGATCAAAGACAGTGATTCATGCACCTTGATCAAAGACAGTGATTCATGCACCTTCATCAAAGACAGTGATTCAAACACCTTAATCAAGAACAATGATTCAGACACCAAGAGTTGGCATACACCTTGATCAAAGAAAACAATTTTCTCTTCTTTAAACAATCTATTGCAATAATTAATTCACTATATATTTGATTGTCAAATAAATATACAGGGTGTCGCAAAAATAATAACATGTTTGATCAAGGCTAGTGCTGAAAATCTCCCTTAAATCTGTAAAAAAAATCTTCTTTTTTTAACTTAAAAAAATAAAAATCTGGTTTATTGATATTGGTCGTTTGAGAATTGAGATAGTAACATTTAAAGTTCAAATTTGCCTCCTACTCAAATCCAGAGGTTTTTAATTTGGCACACGCTGCTCAGGGTCTTGACGTGCTAAAAAGTTTAATAAACTCCCAACAGATGCTCAATTTTTCCGACACAAGCTTTTAAAATAACGATTTTTCCGACAAATAGGTGAACTCTGGAGGTGCAATTACCATGTAAGAGAGCTGGCAAAGAAAAATATAAGAAACATTCGTTGACTAACAATACAATCCTTTATTATTTAAAGCATTCATTTGAGTATTTGATGAATCATTAAAAAGAAAAAACACAAAACAAGTATTAATATTTTTTTCCATTTCGTCGACTGGCAAGTAAACATCCACAATATCAAGCTGGGTAGTTCTAATGGATGTAGCTCAAGAACAATTGTTAATTAGGATTTGGGTGGCGATCATATTTTATGCATTATCAACAGGGGACTAGGTTATAGCTTCACTCCATTAATTTAAAAAAGGGGGATTGTTCCGTTGTTAAGAAAAATAGGAAATATGGACCCCCTGAATTTACGAATCTTACCCCAAGCCTACCATCTTTCCTCAATAGACCCTACTCAACATTAATAACGCAATATTAATTTTAACAAAATTGTTCAATATACGTTGACCAATATACTCTGACCTTATTAATAATTAACTTTGCAATGCTGAAATTTGCTCTAAAATTAAACACAAATATTTTAAAAGTTTCTTTAAAAAGGTTTTCTCAGTTTGACCATGTGTCGCAAAAGAATTGGTTGACAAACATTATCTGCAGGTGGCAAGAAAGCAGAAAATGTTTTTGAATGCTCTCAACAACAGACAGTTAAGAACCAGAGAATACGCTTGTGAAGATTTTCAGTTCTTTGAAAGATAATTATGTTGTCTCAAGAATTCTGGGAGCAGCCTGGTGGTTCGTATTCTCTAGATTCAAAAATCCCTGATACAGCTTCCAATGAAAATCTAAGTTCTTCAATTATTGCACCTTATTCTCTAGAAAACTTCAGAAGATTCAAGAAGTAATCTGGAGTGTAATTAATGAAATTAAATCCCAATAAATAGCTTCCAATTCTGTGCCATAAAAACTCATTGGAAGACCATCGTTTATGAAGCACATTTTCTATCCCTTAGATTAAAATTACTTATAATTATAATGTAAATTTGCTTATTCGAATAAGTGTCTTTGTGTGAAGGCCTCGTCTACTAAAATTCGAATAGGTTTCGTGTATTAAAAAAATTGAATGTCAAATAATTCGTGTTTTTATTTAGCTTTCCTTTCACTGTTATCTGAGTCTTCTGAGCATTGTTTGCCCCGGTCAATCCCCCGGTGGAATAAAGCATTGAAATTTTGTCCTCAAACTGTTTTAACATATCCCCGCTCGGCAAAAACTGTGTTCTCCGCCTGAAAGCTGGCGAAAACTGGCGGCAATCCCCGGCACAGAAAAGAAGGAAACATTTTACCTCTGGCTTTCTATCATGTCACGAGTCACTAAGACGGGGGTGTAAGAGGGAAGAAACTGACAATAAACAAATATATGAGGGAAACGTCCCCGCAACAATTGAGCAAATTGTTTCTGAGTAACTGTAAAGACGAATCGAATCTCCAGCCTTTGGTGTTAATAAACATTTAGAAATTTCAACCTGAGTAAATTTCTACCTGTTTCTGAGTAAATGAAAATTAAATATCTTAATTGGTCAACTAAATCTTATTTGGTCAACACATATGAAACGAGTCACATCCATGAATTCATGACTAACTAATAATTCTATAATAATTCGATTTTCATAAATAATTTCATAAATAATATTATATTTATTTTAATTGATTAAACAACAATTTTTTTAAAAACCAAATTTCAATTACTAAAAGTATGAGAAAGAAATATTCTACACATTTTTAATCCAACAAATAAACGCTCAACACAGGGAAATTTTGTGTTTCATTTACATCAGATTAGTTAATGTATTCGCAAAAATCAAGTATCAATTAAGACTTTAAAAAGGTATCTAAATATCTTGCTTACGCAGTGCCACACAACTCTCAGCAGATGAGATTATTTTTCTTCGCCGTCTGCTTCTCTATTGCCAGTTGTATGTGTTTCAAATCATCATCATCATCTGAAAGTGAACAGTCAAGATAGCAATAAAATACTAACATTGAAACACTGAAAACTTCCGAAGAATTGGGAATAACTTGATTTGAAAAGAGGAATACTGCAAAAAAAACACCAAGGACCGCGGAGTGGGGCTAAAAGAACCGAAGACAAGTTAGTTTCATTGAGAACGCTAATGGGTTAGATTTAACTGGCCAAATTGATTCCCAACTATAACATAAAGATCTTATGGTTTTGCTTTGCAAGGGCTTGGCAGACCAAATCAATACATAGAATACAGTGAGCTTTTTTAAAGAACATTGCCAAGTACCAGAGACCTTGCGCAGCCACGACGATGACAAAAGAAGAAAAGTTTAATCCTCTAATAAATTCCCCTTAAAATTATTCCGAAACTATTGCCTTTTAACTAAAAAAACTAGAGTTACCATTGAAACAAAATACACTCTCTGCATACTGCTTTCGTTGTTGAGCAATTGACCCTCTTGATGTCACTTTATTCTTTGCCTGTTGAAGAAAAGAAGCCATTATTATCAATAAAAATAACTATTATACGATGGCGCCTGCCTTGCTTTTCGACATGTTGATTGATGGGTACAAAAAAGTAAATATTGCGTCAACTGGCACTAGCTAGGCATTTGGAAATGTAAAATGGTATTTACTCGGCAATCCCACCTCATCAGGCAATTTAGTCGGCAAAGCTGAGCATTGGCAAATTTCTTATTCTACTCGGGAAAGATTTTCTGAATTTCTGGTGACACACAAATTTTGCATGATCGAGCCTACATTATGTTGCACGGTGCAACTATTCTGATAATTTTCAAACTTTATGATTGAACATAACACAACCCATGTTGCACTTGCACGATGCAATACAAGTGGCCAAACGATGCAATATCGGATATGCAACAAATGTTGCATGAAATGTTGCAGCGTTTGGCCGGGGCTTAAGCCTGCATTTATAGCCAGCATCACTACCATTAATAAATGCTGTTGGGATATACCGCAGATTGGAAGCCCATTGTTCTGATGGAAAACAAAAGCTTAATTACAAAGTTATAATAAACCATCACTGTTTTTATTGAATTTCTGTGGGATAAAGCCCCTCTCCAGCCTTTGGTTCCAACGGCATTTGTACGACAACTCTTGAATGGTGAATTCGAATCCAAGATAAACGCGAAAGACTTAAAACATTTATGAATAATTTAGCCATATAGACAATGAACTTTTCAAAGTCATTTGATATAATTTTTACCTTAAATTGTGGTTTATGTGCAATATTACTCTTGATGGCTGTCAACTTTGGTGACTTCGAGAACGGACCTTTCTTCACCAATTCGCTAGAACTACCCTTCTTTATTTTTCCATAAGAAGTTATTTCACTTTGAACTTTGGCTTTCGCTGCCGTCGAACCTTGATTTATGTTCGAATTGCGTGAATATGTACGCAACTGTGAAAGTTGTGGATTTTTCGGAGTATTCGGGACTCTTGATGATAACGTTTGTTCTGCTGGGCATACAGCAAACGGTTCCTTGTGAACCGGAATATCTTCTTCAGAATCATCAACATCTGAGCATAAATCAAATAAGAAGATTGCCAAAGGGTCTTCTTTTCTTGTTGCTTGATAGGGTCGTCTTCCTCGGGGCCTTCGGACGCTGTAGGCGCCATTATCTGCAAGGGATTATACTATGGTAACCAACTGTTATCAAATGAGTTGGCTGAGCTATAGTGAACAAGGGCAGATTTTGTAACAATAATGAAATTGACACGCCAATTTCAAAGCGATTAGCAATTCAAGACAAAGCAAATTCTATCAAGCAGAAAATCAAAACATGGTTTTTTTTGTTTTGATTTTCTGCTTGAGAGAATTCTCATTGTCTTTTATGGCTAATCGCTTTTAAATTGACGTGTCAAGTTTACTATTGTTACAAAATCTGCACTTCTTGCTATGATGAAAAAACAGCTTTTCTATTTGAATAAATTTGATAAACACAATCAGAAAATCATTACTACTATTAGCAGCAAAAGAAAATTAAAAAAAAAAAAATGATTCAAACAACAGTTAAACAAAGCGATTGGCAACTGAATTTCACACCTTCAAGTTCAATCATCCGCAACAGTTAACTCTTCTGTTTATTTTTATCATTGACTATTGACTATTATTTTTATCATTGACATCTATTGACTATGTTTTTATTTAGTAAGCTCATAAAGACATAAATGGTGTGAAATCCTTTTAAAGCAGTTCTGAAAACCTGAGACATTGCTTCATAAGACATTTCCTACTGCTATGCAAATGTAGGATACTAATACTAAACTTTGGCAGTTAGTGCCACAAGTAAAACAAGCACTGACTATTTCTTAACCATTTCAATCTTGATTCATCGAGGTGATATTCTTTACACGCGGAATTTCATGTTAATTTCAAAACGTTTGACCTCATTTCTCTTCCTGAAGACGCCACATTGCACAATAGAAAATACTACATATTAATAAAGAAATAAAAGGGCCAAATATAGAGTGGTGTCGTCTTGAATTGATAACCTTATTGCTTACCATTAGTTCATTCTCTTGACGCTTTTGAAACAAGTAAACTCACAAAGCGTGAATGTAGATTTAGGTTACATCATACAACTTACACAAATTCAAAATAATTGTTTTGACAAGTAAGTGTACAAGGCGATGTTCAATTCGGAGCGAGACCTCTACATGGATAGATATATTACATTAAGATCTTAAAAAAGAAAATATTAAAACATAAACAACGCGTGTTTCTTGCGGGTATTATTCGCATTTTTGCCGGTAATACGCGTGTTTCTTGTGCGTAACGTGCGCGTCGCTAGAGCAAGCCTGCAAAAATTTTCCATAAGAATGGCAACCTCGCAATCAACAACTAACCTTTAACTTCTTGTTTTATTTGCATCAAAGGGGCAACGGCGGCAACAGGAGAAGGATTAGCTGCGTTTTTAAATGCAATTGGCCTCTGCGCAGGTGACAGGAAAGAAAGTGGTTGTGACTTTCGGGAAGAAGGATGATGAGACAATGGTGCTAGCTGCAAACAATGTGTAGCATTCAGTGATGAGCTTGGAACCTCATGCTGCAAATAATGGCTTGTTTTTCGTAATGTTTGTACATCTTGCAGGGTAGTCATCTGTGGCATTGATGTTTGTTGCTGAACAAATTGATTTTCTGAAGTAAAATATATCAAAAGAAACTTGCTTTATAATTATACTAATTAAACTAAAATTATTAACAATATATTTGGTAGAAATTTCGACAAATGGAAAAATTATTTTGAAAACTTGCTTTGTAATTATATATATAATAATTTTTCCATTTGTCGAAAGTTCTACCAAATATACTGTTAATAATTTTAGTATCAAATATATATATATATATATATTTTCTATAAATTTTTTAATTGTCTTAACTGGTTGAAACAGTGCTCAATGCCATAAAAGCAGAGCAAATTATAACAACAGAAGAGTGAAACATTGAGAATGATTTTTTTGGCGTGAAACAGTTCTTTGCGTGGGAAGTCTTGAAGCATACCGGGGACATAATTTTGACCTTTTTCCACCGGGGGAATTCGTCGGGGGTAAGATATACCATGTCACTTAGAGGAGGGTGTTTTGAAACACTTCCAAATCATTAAAATACGAGACGCTGAATTCTAAAGAGATTTTCGAATGATAAAATTTCAATTCAAAATGTTACCTTTAAAATCATTAGACCCATTTCTTAAAGCAGATGCATTGACTGATAAATTAGTTGCTACAGCTTCGCGCAGGGTTGAAAAAGGTGGCTGAAACTGATCTATTTGGCAATAGCGGATGGTACCTCTGTCAATATAACTGGACTCAATTGTGCATGGTGGTACAACTGATCTCACTTCATCAGTTTGTGTCTCTCTTGTGCTCTTTTCAGAAATCTCCATCTGCGTACATGTGTCTTTCAACTGTGTTTGATTCGTTGTCTGAACAGAGGCCTCTGAAACAACGGTGTTCTTTGCCACATGCGACAAAATACTTTGCAAGAGATTCTCAAATTTTTCCATTTTCTGATTTTCATTTTCAACGCGTTGTTTTTCATGTTGTTGTACATCTGCAAGTTTCGTTCGAACCTCTTCGCCGTCCTGTTCTATTTTGGTGATTTGCGAATGAATCTAAGATTGAAACAAAAAGAAAATTCATCAACAGAAAAAATTTCTTAACGTTTGCAGAGCTGCATTGGTGGCAATTTAGTTTTGATAATTTTGTTTTTGCATAGCGTTGATGTAGGCTTGAACTTCACATTTGATGCCTTGTTTGCCAAAATCCACAAAGTAATTCCTGAGCTACTCTAAAGGAAAGCCAACGTTGATAGCCAAATCCAAATTGTAATAATTTCAGCAGATTGCTGGAGCAGCAGAAACACTTTATTTTTGGTTTCATTAAATAGAACTCGGTGATTATTAGGTAGATTTTGGCAAAAAAGGAATCAAACTATATGAATGAATGAATAAATTGAAGCCTCTTATAAGAAATTCAAGCATAAACAGAATGAAATGAACTTAATCTCTAAAACTCTAACTTTACTCGAAAACTCTTATTGTGGTTCTAAAACTCTAACTTAGTCTCTAAAACTCAAACTTCACTCAACTCTGAAAAGTGTCCAAATCTTCCTTGTCCAACGCTTTCAAATCTTCCTTGTCACTAATTTATTATCCGTGTTAAGCATGATAAGATATTCTAAACTTCCTGTAATTCAATTAACAGAAATAGCGATTACCTTGAGGAATTCGCTTGTAATTTTCTCTTTAAGTTCACTTTTATTGCTCTCTGTTGTATCAAAATTTTGTTTAATTTCATCAGTAACTAAAAAACCAAAGCAAATGCTAAACGTCAACTTAATAGTGATTCCTGCTCAAATATCAAATCAAATCAAATCAAATCAAATCAAATCAAATCAAATCAAATCAAATCAAATCAAATCAAATCAAATCAAA
>JAYJMH010006108.1:0-25882 GCA_036873815.1 Phacellophora camtschatica | reverse complement strand
GAAATGAGACCGTTCATGCAAAAAGAAAAATATCCTTTGCTGGCTAATATAACTGATCGCAAATATCTGAAATGCATATTTCAGTTTATAAGAAAGTTCAATGACAGCAAATGCAACTGCCACTTTCCTTGCGAAGAAGATTTTTACAAGACGACATTAAACAGAAATCCATGGCCGCAAATATTTCAAGTCGAATTGCTCAAGCCGCTGCTGAGAGAAGCTACAGAGGATTTAAAACAAAACTTCACCCAGGAAGACGCTCGCAACAGACTAATCAAAGTAAGCATTTATTATGAAGAGTTGACAGAAACAGTTTTGCAAGATGAAGAAATCAGTGACTTTGCAACCATATTGAGTCAATTCGGGGGACAAATGGGGTTGTTCCTTGGCGCTTCATTGTTTTCCATAACAGAGATTATAGTCCTGATAACAAAATATGCGCATAGGGCAACATGTAAGAAAAATGAAGTCAGATCCTTAAGAAATAAGGAGCCAGTAATTTAGAGATTACCATGTGCACCCCAAGCATATTCATAAACATTGATAAATAATTGAGCGAAATGAATGTATCAGTTTTGACTTGATATTGAACAACACTTTACAGGGAGTAAACCGCATTTACACTGAACAGTTAAACCGTTTTAAACTGCACCAGAGTAAAATTGCGTTCATGGTACCCACTGTAGTTTTACCACTATTTAATTACTTGGTGCTTGTTTTTTTATACATTTCGATAAAACGTTTTACTTCGCAGCTTTACTTTGCTTCGGTAACCACGAATGAGAAACACAAATATATGAAACATAGACACTGATGCTATACAATTTAAAGCACAATGGTGTATTGTTAAAATACAATAGGCTGGAGGTAATACAGGTTTTTTATTCGCGGGTACCCACCGTTATTATTTCTTATTAAAAAAGGTGTCTGTATATAATAAAAGTAAGTGTCTGTATATCTCCATTTATATCTACGAAAATGCCGGAAGATAACTATTTAAATTATGAAATGTCAAACGTTTTATTCAAACGAAATAAATAAACAATTTTAGAATACTATAACGAACGAATGACTTTCTAAGGGCGAAGGCATTTATAACGTCACTGAGATCTATTTTTCCTGTAAGTTCATTTTCTATACTTAACAATGCCAAGTCATTCAACCTCTCTAGCGTCATGGTACTTCGTAGAAAGTTCTTGATAAGCTTCAGTTTGCTGAAAGATCTCTCTGCAGAAGCAACCGTTCCCGGTAAAGTGCAAAAGATCCTCAATGCAATGCATAAATTTGGGAAAATTTCGGCAAGCTTGAATTTGCTGATTTTGTTTACTAGCTTGTGAGGGCCTACGGATTCCTCTCCAAAATTTGCAACGTGTATCGATTTAAGATGTGTCATTTCTTCTTTTAATAGATCCCGCGAAATATCATCCTTGTACTTGTTTGCCAAGCTAGTGCAAGCTGCGAGTATTTCCTGCTCTGTTAAGCCTGGTTTCACGATTATTACGATTGCAATTGCGATTACGAGTGCGATTGCGATTAAATATGATGACGATTACTTCCAAAGGAATCCAAACATGCCATCAATTTTGTATGTAGCTTCATAGCGCGTTGACAGGCCTGATATGACTGAATCAACAATGTCATGAAAGACATCCTGCTTGAATGTCGTTTCTTCGTGGTCTTTAATGGACATTTATCCAATGAAAACACAAATGGGAAAGCCTGAATAAATCCAAATAATGACCCACTGACTACCCACTGAGCCACTGAATATAAATTATAAATTCTCCTTACCCTTCAAGTAGTAAAAGGGAGTAAAACAAGGCTTAACTTTAACGGGCCTGGGCCAGTGCCTTGACGTAGTGAAAGGAAAGAAAACAGAGCTTATTTTTTACGAGCCCGGGCCCTGATTTAATAAAAAAGATAAAACTGACGTAGTAAAAGGGAAGAAAGCAGAGTTTATTGTTTACGTGCCCGGGGCCTGATTTAATAAAAAAAATAGAACCAGCCCCAAATTTTACGGGCTCCTGGCGGAGGCCCTGACTTAGTAAAAGGAAAGAAAATAGAGTATATTTTTTCGGGCCCGGGCCCTGTTTTAATAAAAAAAGGCTGCAATTTTTACAGGCCCCGGCAACCCACCCACCCCCCCCCCCTGTCGGCGCTCCTGGTTGTAGAGTGATAAAGGTGGATGATTCTTATTTGTCTAACAAGGAACTGGTAAGGAACTTTGAGCCTTATTTACAAAAAAGAAGAACTCTAGCCTCAGCCCCCCAATAAGACTCCTTATATAAAAAAAAACTTATGTTGGTCAAAACAGATTTTGCTCACATGCATCAATGTCTATATCTCTATAAAATATGATATTGCGGAAAAACTTGACTATAATTTTGTCATCGCTTATTTTGGAGATGCAAAGGCCAGAAAGGAATTTCTTGAATAGAAATGTTGACTAACGTGCATTTAATCATTTTGTTGGTATATTTATCTGGAGCCATTACTGCTAACATGAAGGAACTATCATTGTATCTGTTTCTTCTCGATTCTTAACACTTCATTGACGGGCTACTTTTAGCCAGGTTTCTGGGTCATTTTAAACGTATTTTGAAAACCTGAGTTATATATGGGCCCCTATGGCCATGAACCCCTGGTCAGAAACCCCTGACCCCCTATCCTCAGCCCATGGAAACATGGCCTCGTTTGATGGACTCTGCGTGGGGGGGGGGGTAAAAGTGACCCTGAATAGAAAAGCAATTTTGGATATGCAGGAATATTACATATTTATTCAAGGGTGCAACAGACGGGTTAAAAAGGAAGAATGTTTCAAATTTTGACGGAAAACAAAATTAGTTAGCGGAAAAGTAATGGAGAACAAGAACAAACGAAATTAAGATGACGAAAAAGAAGGGAAAAAACCTCGAAAACAAGCAGAAAGAATTGTTGAGTTCTGTAATTTTACTTGTCATAACTGTTTGTCACGTGCTCAGGTTTTCTTTTTTTTTGAAAATCATCTTGAGCATAGTTAATGCCTTGAGTGATCTGATACTGTCGCGTGGGCGTCGCATGTGTATTATCTGATTGGCCAAATGTATTGTTGTGAAGGAGATGGGCTATTTTCGGATTTTATTTGCGCGAGTCAAATTACGTCCTGTTTGTTCGTTTCTTTTCATTTTGAATTTGACAATGGTATGGTATGACTAATACACGGACTGATATCTGGTCGTTGTGTTGTTCACCTGTTTTCGGTTATTGTTATTTGTTATGAGAAAGTGGAGAAGAGAGAGGACGCACTCTATGGAGTCGTTGAATTATGCACATTAAATTGAATGTACAATAGACAAAGAAAAGAAAAAGAAATATTAAGAATTATCAACTTGCAAAATGGT
Organism: Phacellophora camtschatica; assembly: GCA_036873815.1. NCBI lineage: Eukaryota > Metazoa > Cnidaria > Scyphozoa > Semaeostomeae > Ulmaridae > Phacellophora > Phacellophora camtschatica. Next base: position 22,502 of record JAYJMH010006108.1, on the reverse strand, counting down.
AAGAGTGGTAAGTGAGGGTTTTGTTCTGAATGACAAACACTGAAAAATATTCTTCGTTTGTTGCAAATTTTTCCAAGCATTTTTTGTGGAAGAAGACACATTGGAAGACAAGGCGTGCCACGACGCGGTGTGCTTTTAATATGATATGGAGAATGAGCAACTGTTTCTGTGAATTTTTCGTAGTTTTTGCTGGAAACGCTCTTGCTGTTGTATTATGTATGTTTACAATCTTACAAAAGCCTGGGGGAATGGATACTAGGGAACGAAAAGGGGATACCGCGGAACGGAAACTGTCACCCTTTATACTTGAGGAAATTTTTAGAAGTTTTGGGTGGCAATAATCTTGATCCCTTTTTATGGAATATAGCTTTCTTGCGCTGCTCCAGAAACATTTGACTAATTTGATTTGACCAGAAACATGCTTTCTTTGTTGACTAGTTTATTTGCAAGAAGGAGATTAAAAAAAGACAGGGAACGTGTCTTACGTCAACGCCCCCCACGAAGCCTGAAATCCTTCTGACAAACAGTTTAACTTGTTTATTTCTCAAAATGTTACGTCATGACTCATACCTCGATGAATCGAGTAAAAATGTTCCTATTATTCTATCTGTTTACGATCAAACAATTGTTTTCGTGTTTTCGTGTTTTCAAATTTTATTTTGTTTGGCAAGCATGGAAAATATTTATAAAATTGGCTTATTTGAATTTTAACACGTTATCCATTTAATGCAGCAATCCCAAACACTTTCATATAATATTGATAAATTCCTGGCCATTTATTGATTCTATTGCGAAATGAAAACACATAATTGTGAAATTCCATCTTAAAGGAAAGCATCACGAAATATTGACATTTACTTGTTAAATTACATGCTCATGACTGTATGCAAAGTATCAACATATCAACATCAGGTGGAAAGGGGGCGGAAAGAGGTTGGAGAAAGAGGGTAGAAAGCCGTAAAAATGTTCAAAGGTGGCATGCAAGCCAATCTTCTTCTGTCATTAGTCTCGCGATAATTGTTTATGGGTAATGTGGATAGTGCAGGAATTAGCAAAGAAATCATTTAGATCAATTTCAATGTCAATTAAAATTCATAAATCGTATTTTAAGTGACCAAAAAATAACTTAATTGTTTTGAGTGCTCATTTTACATCTTATCGAATTTAACTGATGGGCATCTTTCTGTCGCTTGCTCTTAAAAGTCTAACCTCAAATTGTATTTTTATTAGTATGTGTGGTTGTTTGAAGCAGGACTTCAATGTGTTTTGGTTTTGGATATAAATTAACGTACACTTTGGTTGTTTTTATTTTTATTTTTTTAAAGCTTTTTAAATATAAATATGCCGTAAAAGTAACAATTTTCCAGGTCTACTGACAACCAATAACAACCAATTAAATTAATGTTGTTTTCAGCTTTTGCAATAATGTGTTTAACATTATTGTACACGTCATTTCCAATGTTTGACCTTAGAGACCATTTTGTTATGGTGACGCTAAGACCATCCCTGTTTTGAATCTGGGAATTTTTATTCTTGGAATTTCGAGAATGTTTCTTAATACGAGTTTGGTTTGGTTGGCATTTTCTCGCTGAAGCGTGCATATCAGCTCAGAAATAATCGATTTATATCCGTGCGTATTTTTGGTATTTGTCTGAAACATAGATATTTTTATAGTCCCTTTTTACCAGAGTTGCATCTTATAAGCAGAGTTGCATCTTTTCTGCCCATTTTCTGGCTCTTTCCCAAAGCCCCTTTCCAGGTAATCAGTCCTAGTTTGTTCAGAACTTGTTAAGCAGACATCAGACATGGAGGTTAGAAATCTTACTGTTAACAAAGATAAGGTTCAGAGAAAATCACGGACATCAATGTGAAAATGGACAATTGATAACTGTTTGATGTCTGTGGAGGCTTTGGAATTTGTTTGCCGCTTCTTTTTATTTGTGTCGGCATTTTATGGTTTGAAAATAAACTGCGAAGATATTCCTTTGCGAACCGGTATACTAATATAAAGATCACAATTTTAATTTTCTCCACTTTAATAAGCACGAATAAGCAGACATCAATTCAGCACGATCAACAGTTTGATGGAAATATTTTTCATTTTTCGGCACTGTTTGAATTGAAAATTATTTTTTCAGTTGGAACGGAAGAACCAGATTAATGAATATATTTGAACAGTTTCCTTGCTTAATCAAATTGTTCATTGCCTTTGTTTTCATTCACAGAAATTGACTCTGTCAAAAAATAGAACAATTAAATTTTGATCTTGGACATCTTGTGAATTATAAACTGTTTAATTTCTTAATTGCAAGCCAAATGCAAAAATTCGTTCGTAGATGTTCTCACAATTTTTTTCTAAGGTTTCAGAAGAAGGAATTGCTCGTAAAGTAGGTGGATTGCAAGAAGGGGACAAATTATTATACATTAATGATGTGACATGTACTTCAAGAGCAAAGGCAATTGACGTCATCAAAACTGGCAAAAGCGAAATTCGCATCACGCTGAGAAGGTTAGTTAAAAAAAAAATTTATTTTGTTAATTATCTTTATGTATTTAATATCGAAGATGACTTTAAAGTACAGTAATTTTTTTTATAATAAACCATTTTATAAGAAAGCAGCACTGAGATTCTTTGAAATTACAATAGATTATATTGTTCCATTGTTTTTATAACAATAGAAAAAGTTATGAAACTCCAGTACTGAGGTTTTTCCGTAGTTTTGTATCAAACAATTAGGCCTGCGAATAATTAGTGTATTGTAGTTGTAACATTATTGGTAGTTCTTGTAACGTTCAATATTTATTACTCATTATTACTTTCGTGTTGGACAATACAGATTGATCCTGGAGGCTAAGAAAAACACGGACTTTTTATTAATTGTTTTCTGTGCTGTGTCATCTTTCTATTAATTCAGAGCGTGGGTTCTTGTCAATATGAATAGGTCATACATAGATAATGGATTTATATAATATGGATTTTTTGGCTTCTTAGAAAGAGCTAGAACATAAATGTAGAAAAAGTCAAATGTCATTGTTTATGGACTAGATGCTATCTCATATAGATGCAACCAAAGTTGGAATTTTCGAAGTAAGAATGGCAGGTAGTCTGGAAATACTCAAAACTAAAATTGTAAAGATTGATCTCTGGTCTATGGCCTCTGCTTCTAAACTATACACACCTTGTGCCCTTGTATAGGTTACTACAAAACATTGGATATATATATATATATATATATATAGCTTAATCATAATAGTTTTAATTAGTGTTAATTAGCTAGTGTCGAAACTATATTTGCTGACTAACAGTATGTAAAGGAATGTAAAAATAAATAATAATAATGGTGAACTTCACAACATAAATAAAACAATCTAGTATTACATCCTATTAAATGCCGATTATTAACCTAAAGAATATTTGGAATTCTCGCCGCAATCGTTTTTGCAATGTAATTATGAACGGTTTTAGGCTTGTTTAATCAAAGAAACTTCAAAAGAAAAGGAAAATTCTTAGTTACTACTTTTGTTTAATATTAGTATTTCTTTAATCTCGGCATTTATATTGGGATTTGGAAGAGTTAACAATGTAATGCATCAGTGTAGCTGAAAGCTTTGTCACGCCATCATCCTTTTTTTAATATTTACTTAATCTTATGATCTTATGTTAGAAACAAAACTTTAGTTCTTTGTGGACGAGAGTATGGTAACCCGACTAATTAAATCTTGCGTTAATGTAAATGTGCAAAACTTTTTTATTCTTGTTTGTTATGATTCTTTCTGAAACTATTTTCTTTATGCTGATGCTTGCAAAAAATCGTTTAAATAGTGATTAGATGATTTTCATATTAGTTTTCCTTGCACAAGAAGTTAATTTTTCAGGTTGTTTAGGCTTAGTTTAAAAGCAATTGTTTCTTTCTTACATGTGATACACTTAAGAACCACTACTAAATCGTCACAAAATTGCAGTGTGCAGGCAACCTCGTACCCAGGGATATTTCAAGAAATACCCCTGGTAACTACCTCGCTTTTCTACTTTTCATTGGCTTATGCAAAACAATAAGATTCTAAATCAACATTTGACTTAAATCCCAAGAGATTTAAGCAACAATGCGAAATTCGAATATCAAAAACTAATAACGAAAGTAGAATTCGAATAGCGAAAATATAGAATTCTGTTGATTTCGCATAAATTAACATTAATAAAGTCTCCAAAAGGTATTAGACTTATTAAAATCGCCGTAGTTACGACTCATAAAAATACAGGAAGATTTCCGGACGTGGATATTCTGGCTTGCAATCGTAATTCGAACTTCGACAATAGAACTTTTAAAGTCTCGTTTCAATGTATCCCAGAAAATTGGTAAAGGCAAGTCCTGAATTTGTGCTCTATTATTGCCAGTGAACAAAGGGTATATCTTGTCAATGAAATAGCCCTGAGAATGAGGTTGGTGTGAAGAGCCCTGGGAATGAGGTTGGTGTGAAGAATCATGGGAATGAGGTTGGTGTGAAGAGTCTTGGGAATGAGGTTGGTGTGAAAAGCCCTGGGAATGAGGTTGGTGTGAAGAGTCTTGGGAATGAGGTTGGTATGAAGCGCCCTGGGAATGAGGTTGGTGTGAAGAGCCCTGGGAAGGAGGTTGGTATGAAGAATCATGGGAATGAGGTTGGTGTGAAGAGTCTTGGGAATGAGGTTGGTGTGAAGAGTCCTGGGAATGAGGTTGGTGTGAAGAGTCCTGGGAATGAAGTTGACATGAAGAGTCCTGGGAATGAAGTTGGCGTGAAGAGTCACAGTAGGTATTATTATTCACTATAATGGGAAAGAAATTCTTTTCATTTTTGTTCACAGAAACCATAGCTCTGAAGACAGCACAAGTGATAAAAAGACAAGACATTGGCCGAAAAGATCTAGTAGTTTTTATGATGCCGTTGTTGAAGACATGTTAGTGAACGTTAGCAACGATATTTCTTCTACGCATTATTCTGCTCGACGAAATACGATCAGAAGAAATGAAATAAAAAAGGAGGAAGAAGAAGCCAAAGTTGCAAAGAAAAATGAAAAAAAAGATGAATCTTTGAAAGAAACGGATACAGTTAAAAATATTTTGATAGAGCCAGAAAAGAAACTTTTGCAGAGTGACACTTTGATTTCAAGGTTGGTAACTTTTTGTCTAGACCTTTAGATTTGTTGAATTTTACCTTTTGACCTTTTGATTTTTACCATGGAATCAATTGATACAAATATATACATTCAAAAGTTAGCTAGTTAAAGATATATTTGTTGACTAACATTAAATAAAGGAATAAAAAAAATTGCTTTGATTTTCATTAATTTACGCCTACGCGTAGTATCTAGACTGCAGTTTCAGCCTATGCTGGCTATATTTCCAGACAGTTTCACGTCCTTAACGCAAACTGATGGCTGGTTTAAGCAATATATTTTAGTTGTAATTACAATATACAATATACAATGAAAGAGAACATTAATTAATAAATTAATGAAAAAACTGAATATTATTAATAGCCATATGTAGTTTTAGATTTTATTTTTGGTTGATTCATTAATATTTTAAAAATGTATTATTATCAGATGATTGTAAAAGAAATAGATAGACAAAAAAGAATACTATTTATTATTAGTATTATTATTCACACAAAGCTTTTTACAGTCGCTGCTTGCAGTGATGTAGAACAGCATTTGTTGTGCCATATGTTCCAAATTGTTCAGAATTTAAAAGGATTCGCTGATTGGTTTTTTATAGCTGACGATGTCGCATTGTCACAGACATATCTTTGAGTTTCCAACAGACCTTTAGTTTGCAAAATTATATTTTTTGGTCACTCTCTCTGTGTTAATACTAATCTACCTTAAATTTTCTTCCTTAAAAATAAAAAAATATCTAATGCTTTCAAATGAATGAAAATTATTTTCATCGTATATCAGTGATTATGATAATTATGATTATGTAAGAGTTTTGTAAATGAATGTAAATTGGTGACGGGAAATATATGAAATAGATTTCTTTAATCAGAAGGATTGCTTTTTAGATATAAAGGAAAGCGATTCTAAATTAGACCTACATTTGAATGATTTCATTGAAAATTTAGATTGCTCGTTTGTTAAGTTTAAATCGAATAATACAAATCGTAATTGATATTTTGTTCAAGGTGGTTCCTGGTAGTTCAATATTGGTTTTCCTACTTTTTCTGTTTCTGAGTTTATCAAAGCTAAAGCTTTTTTCTTTCTGCGGTTAAGTTCTCTACTCGTACAAACTTCTTCTTCTTTCTTTTGCTGAAGACCTATTACAGAAGAATTTTAAATGACCAATGAACGATATTAACTCTTTGGCACGTTGACACAAATGGTTGCTTCAATTTTATTTTATTGCTTCTGAAATGCTTCCAATTGCATCCGAAGAGACTAGTTTTCATAATAATACCAAATGCATCGGTATGTTCCTTTATTGTTTCACAGTTGAGCTGCTGTCGGATGTAATCAATAACGTTTTTTCATACCTCATTTGATCTGGAATTCAGTGCAAGGCAACATTTTGTTAAATCCGTCTTGCCACTTAATGTAAAAACTGCATGTCTGGAAATTTTTCGCATTTGTAATGTAAAGGCTGAGTACACGTTATGGCGGGTTGGAGAAGAGTGGCTGTTCAGCGTTCAATGTTTTGGTAAGCATGGGTTGGAAAGATATTTCGTCGTTGTTACCTTGTTTTGAATGAAAGGAGCAGAAATGCCAATGAAGTAGGTAGGAGAGGAGACAAATGGTCACAATTTGCCAAACGGAAAGGATGTAGATCAAGAGAATTTAGAAAACTACGCCCTGTAAAAAATATTTCTTGGTAGATTTTATATGCACGGCATTTAAGAGTACTGACCTCTGCGATGTTCATTTCTTTGTCCTTCATGCGGAGGAGAGTTAGATCAGATATATTTCCAAATAACTAAACACTGCATACTTTTTCTGAATTTAACGAGCACATTTGTTTTATTACCTTGGCAGATATCCGCTATCCCCAAGGCTTTCGTTGTTTCTATGGATGATATTACGTCACGTGAGAATATTTGTTAAAGACAACTGAACTGTACTGAACTGATCTTTGTTAAAAGTAAATTTTTGCGTTTTAGCAGCAACGACAAAATGGGACCAAGCACAAAACATTTTCAACGGGTCAAGATCAAATCTGTCAATGTCACATCGATGGTGCCAACTGTTAAATGTGATATTTCAGATCGAATGATGAGCAAAGCTGAAAATTCTGGATCGAAAACCTTTAGAACTTTGCCAAATAAAGAATTATTTCCAAACACAGGAAGCAAATATTTTACCCACGAAAGCAAAGATGCAACCAGGTAGGGTCGACTATTTTCATCTGTAATGTAGTGCATGATTGCACGAAGCAGTTTTTACTTTATTTTTTATTTATTTATTATACATAAGATAGTGTTGTTTCGTTTAGATAAATATGTTATAATGGAATCATGTGAGATAACGCTAAATAATACGACTAATCGTAATAAAAGACAAAATATCAAAATAAAATACAAAATCTGAACTGCCATAATAATTTTTATTAGTACGTCAGCTTAAATTTCATTTCAATAAAAAACTTTCTACTAATTACACAACATCTGTCCATAGTCAATTTGACTAGGATCTATCTGACGACATGACAAAGAAATATAGAAACATGAACATCATCATCGTGCTGTCCAGTTGAAAAAATCATAAACAATTTATTGATATAACCATTTACGGCTTTTACAAAATAAAATTATTTGTGTAGAATCTGTGTCTAATATCAAAAATCGGAAATTCTTTTTGTTTTGCCTGCTTCAAACATTTGAGATAGAATAGTGTCGAAAATTAGTAAATTAAATGCACATTGAAAAAAGTCCACGAAATCAAGTTGCTCGACTCACATTTTACACTGATCACGCGGATGGGCAAATCAGCTTTCTGGAGGAGGACCGCATGGTCCGCGTTTCAGACCTGGCTGAAAGCAAAATTTGGAATTTTAGTGTTGAAAGAATATTGAAAGAAAAATTTTGCACGCAAATATACTCTCTTTGTCTTGCTTGTTGTTCCTGTTCGTAAAACCAGTAAAACCCAAAGAAATGAGCTGCTGGCTTTGCTTTCCGAGAAAAGTTTCAATACTGGTCGTTTGATGTTCAACTAAAATTGCAAAAGTTTTGGATTTGTTCAGCTAACCTTTCAAAATTACGATATTGTCCTCAAGGTTTTCAATGTGGGATGTTGTCATGTCATCTGATTAAAAAAGAAAGTCAAATTCGTCGTTGCCAAAGTTACCACCATTAAGCTGTATATAAAAAATAAAAACCACATATACGGGAAACTGACGGGAACGAGGCAGTCGAAAAATGAAATGAAAATTTTGAAATAACGCCATCGTTACGAAACGAGATTGGTGACAGATGACATAGACAGGAAAATTTACTTAAAAGTTACCAGAATCAAAAATCAAAAGAAAATATACAACGACATACACATGCAGTTCTCGTAACATATATTGCCATGTCCATGACCATGGGGCAAGGGGAGCAAGTTATATGGTATAGAATATGGTGAGTTTATTTTTGGAGGATTGATTCATAAAACGGAAGAACTTGTAACAAAATGGAATCAGATAGCTCATTAAATACTCAAACTACAATTCCTCGAAAACATGGGTAATGTTTCAAATATTTTGCTGCAGAATCTAATTTGAATGATTTGAAATTAGGTCACGTGCTTAAGAAGTTAGGTTACACTTAGGTCACGTGATGGTGCACCACCGTTAGTGGGTAAATTAATAGTTCCGTCTCTGCTGTGTATATTGTTTGATTTGTTGACGATTTTGGGTGTGAGCCTGTAAGTTGTTTGTTTGGTATTGCTTCCCAGATCATTGCTTGTCATCAGTTGTTGCATTGATCTGTGTTATTTGTCGGTGGCATGGTCAGCAACATTTTAACAGTTACGTGTCTTTTTGTTTATTTTGAACTGGAAAAGTTTTTCTTTGCGTTCAAATGAGGTTTTGAGGCATGCTCTATCAGTGTGTGTGGACCAGAAAGTCATGTTGATCTTCCTTGGATAGCTGAAAGGTATGAAATTATTTCAAGATTTTTCCTGTCTCGTTTGTTTGCGACACTACCACACTTCTAGCTAAGCAAATGTGGGAAAGGCGAGGCCCGTCAAGGCTAGCCTAGTATCGAAAACCTGTTCGCATCAATTCTGAATGCTTTGATTTCTAGTCACCTCAGCGTGGGTAACTAGTTTGTTTAATGGGCAACTAAAACACGTGCACAAATAAATATTCATATTGAATTTTCGAAACATTTGGACTGACTGATACTCCGTCATTTGACAATATTTAGATGTTGCATCATTCATAGCATTTAAGTTGTACAAATTTGTGTTTTACCTTGATCTCATTAGTTAGAAAAGATATTTTTATGAGCTTATAACTTTGGCTTAATATTTACTTTGTGATAATTTAATTCATGGGTGGAGTTTCATGCTGTAAACTATTATAAACTTCGAACTAAAAAATTTGATGAGAAAGCAAATTGAACACAATAGAAGTTCAGAGATGAACTTTTCTTCTTTTTAACTTTAAAATGATGTTGTTGATATTCGGTACTGTTCAATTTCGTACTATTTCCCAAGTTTTCTGCTGCTTTGACTGATTTCTCTATTGTCAGATTAAAGGCTGGGTCAAAGTTCAGCCAAAGCAAGCAGTTTTTCGTCATTCTTTTTTGTCTATTGATCTACTTCTCGTGTTGCATGTTTATTTTTAGTGGATTTCATTACAAATAGATTTGTCGATTGGTGTCATTAATCTGTTTGACGGAAAACTTTTAAGATTTTCAGCCAGGAAGTATCTTGGATTGATTGTTGTTCCCCGCCTGCTGTTATGCAAGGCACACCTTACCGTTATCTCAGCTGGCCTTACAGCTTCACCAGTTTTCTTTGCCACGTGACTGATACGCTTTTTAATATTTCAACTGCTCATTCATTTTTGTTAGGTAGATTTGTTACTTGGTGCGAGATGTGCAAATTTATTCACTGTAGCTAAATTGGTAAGGAATGGAAAGGGAATACAAAGTAATATAATGACACGCGACTAAATTGTAAAATAGCTCCGGTTTCACTCGCTTCGTCATTCGATTATTGGTGTTACAGATTCGAATATTTAATTTTTTTTTTGGTCTGCAAACACGTTCACAAAATTCTTCTTATTACGTCAATATTTTTTTTGCTTCACAACAACAAGAATGCAAATATTTTCTGATGAAAGATTTCTTCTGTGTTTTTTTAAATCTCCAATGCGATGACAGAAACGTCTTGTTGGCTTGTTGCATGTTGCATACAAACGCAAGTTTTTGCATTCTAGTTTTTTCTATCTTTTTCATATTTATATCATTTTTCAATTGACTCTACTCTGATCCATTCTGATTAAGATTTTGATAAGCAAAGAAATCTCTAAATAATTCAATGTCTGATTAGTAAAATGCAAAACCGACAGAATCGGTGAATTTATAAAGAAGACAACAAATCAATCAATTAATAAATGCAGTGAAACGCAGACTGTGTTCACTGTAGCCTACTGTAGACAAGACTTTGGTATTTTGGTATTTGTGGAGTGTAAATTTCTTCCATGTTTTTGTGTCCTGTGCGTGCAGACTCACAATTTCGGAGTTACTAAATTTTAGGAAAACTCCATGTCACAACGGAATTGATCTGATATCACAGCATAAAATCGCAGTTTCCATGCAATATATGATTTAACCTTTTGATCTGTTCTGCAAAATGAATTAGGCCCATTTTTTGGTGTAAACTTCTTTCACACGAATTGTGAGAATTCTATTCCGATCTTTGTTCCGATCTTAGATCTAATTTAGATGCAAATAGGCTTTCTGTTTACAATAAGAAATATTTGGGTTTGATCTCTTATGTTAACGTAGAGTCTCTTTAGTTTTTGCTGTCGTTGAGGTGATATTTTATTAGCAATGAAATTACTGGGCTTTAGCTGGCTGTGCCGTTCTTGTTTAAGGATTGTTTGTTATCTATCCTATTTTTTTTCGAATTCGTGTTTATTTGTTATGTTTGATTAGAATAAAAAAGATAAAATAAGGATAAGAGGAAATGAAGATAAAAATCAAACCATTAACTACCGTAACCCCACGAATCAGCCCCCATTCGCAAAAAGTTACTTTTGGGTAGGGGCTTATTCAAGGTTGGGAGCTTATTTTTATTTTATAAGAACCAATCTCGACCCAAGTACTGAAAGTTTCTTACATTTTCCATTCTTTTCTATTAATATAAGAAACAATAGAACGATTGAATATATTGAATTATCTCAGAAATTCTGGTACCAAGTTTCTCATAGAGGTGTTTCTTATAAAAAAAAAATACGTGTAACGTGGAGGTCCCATAAACTTTTAGCAGACAACTTCTAGTCGGTTCAAACTAGTTTGTTGTAGACCATCTGGTGTTTTTGAAACAAGAATGATGTCATCTGCACTCGAATATGGTTAATTTCTACATCACTGAATGTTATCGGATCACAGTTTCCATCGAAACTAGTGCCAACAAATCTCCTCTCTAAAGACATTGAACAGGATTGGAGTTGAACTGAGAACACGTTCTTGTTTTAGGCCTCTGAAACTTTTTATAGGGTCACTAAGAGAGCACCGGGAAGCAAGGGACTCATCACTTTATCCTGTATTCATTTTTACACAACTGATTTATACATAGCTTGCGAGGTGTTTAGAAACAGGTCCTCAACTTCAAGTATTACCATTAGAGCTGAAGAAAGTTATAGTGTATAAGTCCAGCCTTTAAGAAACATCTTTCTAAGCAAAAACACAGACCGTGAATTCTGTCCAAAATAAGTTTCTTGAAGGTGGGATTTTTCTGTATCTGTTAAGAAAAGCAACTTCTATGTAAGTTTTTTCGATTTTAAACTGAAATTAGAAATTGTTATATTTTCTGTCCCTCTTTTTATTTGGTTCTGTGCTGTGGGCTGTGATTAAACAGCAGGTAATTAAATTTATGTCACACTACTCCATGGTTTATGAGTAGTTTTGCTTTTGATCTCTCTTGAGATCTCCCTGTGAAATTTCTACTAATCAGGAAAATCAGGGGGTTATTGTATTGTTATTGTTATTATTATGATTATGATATTATCATTATAATATTAATATCACTGTGGATCCATAATTTACAGAGACTTAGATACAGTGATGTATCGTTGACAGAATTATTAGGGGCTGCACTGTTTATTAAATCTCACTTATGAAGACAACCATAGTCTACAACAGACTTGTGGTTTTTTGGGCGGCTAGAGCCCTCAAAATTTTATCAATAAATAGCATAGTTTATTACATTTTTTTCTTCATTTATTCATCATCCATTATTGATTATATACAAGATAAAAGAAAGGTATACCTTTGGCTTTTGAATTTTGGTGGTATTATTGATTTTTGGTGATATTATTGACTTGGTGATATTGCGATATCTCAAACGCTTGTCAGATTGATATAATTGCATAAATCCTTGAGAAGCACTTGTCATCGCCTATTTCCTTCACGTATTATCATATTTGCCCCCTGTAGAAAATTCTTCTTAGGCCACTGTCTTATTTGACTTTTCACAGTTCATGTCAAGCAAGTGATTTTACCTAACAGACATGTCAATCGCAAAAAAATTGCTTGGAATTTGATTAAGAATCATTTTGTTTCTGCATTTTAAAATACCTCTAGTTAATATAAAAGCAAAATGGCCTCAGACGCATCTTGGATTATAAAGAAAGATGAGTATCCTAGTCCTTTTGCTGTCAAAAGGTTGATCAAGAATTGGTGAGCAACTGGGCCTATAACTAGCTCTAGACACGAACTGTTTTCTATTTTTCTTTGTGTATCGTTACATACAAATAATAGAATAATTTAGGTAAATTCAGATTCAGATAGTTACCAATAGGGCAACTGTATTTAGGTATCTGTTCAATGAATATTATTATTATTTTGTTATTCTTAATGATTTTGGTTGGTTGACTGTAAATGGCGGTTGGTTGACTAATAATTTTAAATGAAATAAAGAAAATTCACGAATGTCTAAAAGAAATGTTAAAACTTTTGATATTTATTTAAACAAATTTATTTTCTTTAATTGTAAATTAAAATTGCCGGGGCAGGGCTCGGAAATAAATTTTTTTTAATTGCCAAATATCCTGGCCAAAGTCCCGTCGGGCCTTGACAACGCCCCAGCCATTGGCCACCCACCTGGCCACCCTCTTCTCCTTCTATTTGTTTCCTTGCATCATTGCGTATTTCTTGCCCATCTAATCTAAGAATAATAATTCGATCAACAAATTAAAAACATGTCAGTATTTTTTTCTTAGATTTGTTAAAGTTACTTAACAATAACGAATGCTTTCACTCAATTTCGAATCACGCTTTTGTTCATCCAATTGCCTTTCTGATATTGTTTTTAACTGAAGTTTAACTTCATTTGGTTTTTTGGGAATGTTCTCATATTGGGCCCCAAAAAAATTCAAGAACAATAGTAATTTAAAACAATTACACTGGATCGTGACAACTATTTAAATCTTTAAAAGCGGTCAGCTGTATAACCAGTATCACGAAGGTTAAGGGTGAGAGTAAAGAGTAAATCTGGAACAAATTACAAAATCTAACATTTTTTATTCTTTATATCAGCGTATTTTGAAAATCATGTTTTTGAATGTCAGGCTATTTTACGTGTTTCTGATTGTTAGGTAATTTGTTTTTTTTTGGCTATGGATGGAGACATTTCATTTATGCTTGAATAAACATTCTAAAACCTGAATGGGTTTTCAATCGCTGGTTAGTCTACATCTGTTTTTTCTTTGAAGGCAAACAAAAAGTGTTGACGAAGTAATGCTGGCTTCACGTCAAGCTAACAACGAACATGGTGTAGGCCTAAGATTGGGAGAAAGTTCATGCGTTCCTTCAGAGTCTACGAACGAAGCATCTTTTATGAGCGTATCCAAAGCAAGGGCAATGTTTGAGGATTTATCTAAGTCTCAAGAGGATCTAGACAAGCTGGCAACGAAAACTCACGTTAAGTAAGTTTTTCGTTACTTTTTTAGGCAAACCTAAGTTTTTTCATTTAATTAACTTAGTAAATAACATTGAGTTGAGAAAATATTTATTCTAAAAACAACAAAGCAACGAAAAATGAATTTATTTTGTATTGCTGAATTTTGGAAGTTTTGTTTAGTGGTCAACCATGTGGACAAAGAGTTCGTAATAGCTTTGAAAGGTCAAATAGGCCAAGTAGTTGTCAAGTTTTTGAAAGTAATAATTTTTGAAATTGTATGTGCAGAAGAAAACGTTTTAGCAAGCTTAATAGGAACGTCGAGAAATTTTTTGAAATGATTTTCTTAATTTTACTTTTTATTCATATTTCAGAAATTCACCAAAGCTTGAAGCGAAGAATAGATCTCCGGTAACATCAGTGCGTCTTGAAGAACAGATTATGAAACATCAGGATGACTCAACCACGAATTCTTTGACGCGTATAGATCACAATCATACGCAATCATTGCCATTGGAAAACGTAGAATATTCACGAAAAGATATTCGGCGGCCTGCATCAGCTTCTGATCGCGCTCGTAGATCTGAAAGGAAAATCAGGGCTAAATCTGCTCATTTTCCGTCAGAGCAGGAGATTGCACAAGCACAAAATTTGCCATTAGGTTATGCTGACTTATTAACGTCAACTAGCGTTGTTCATGGTAGAAAATCTATTGCTACTTGTGCACCTAGCTCTTGCGAGATTTATAAGAAACAATCTTTATATAGACACTCCAGTGAAGATCTTCGACCTAACGAATTAAAAGATCAGGTTGCTCAAAAGTCGGCCACCTTGCCCGCGAACCAAATGAGGGAAGCTGCGAGGCGTTTTCACAAGGAACTCATGAGAAAGGACCCGAAATTTCGATATTCACTTACCACAGCAGAATGCAAACCTGCAATTATCTCTTCATTATCGACCGGGGGCTCTTCTGGGAGTAATGTCAGTTCCTCACAAGAGCAAATTATTCCAACAGATTCTGGCAGAAGATCAAGTGTTCCGAATGCTTTTACGAGGGGAAGTTCTACGTCGAGTATTGATTCATATTCAGGGCCACAAGATTTGCCATCGCTAGACGATAAGGATGACACAATAATGTCTCGTTTATTGCGTGAACAGAGGCTTACTAATAATGGCAGTCTTGTCAGAATTGAGGAAGAAGGGAGGTCGCCAAGGAGTGAAGTTTCACATCGACCTGCCTCGGGCAAATCAGTTTACTCAACACCGGAAAGTTTATCAGGACCAAAGACAAACAGACACAATGACTTTGTAGCAGACTCAAAGAGGAAGAAAGAAATATTTGAGAATAGGTAAGACACCAGTCTGTGAATATATATGGGTGTAATAGATTTTATATCTGGTGGGGATAAACAAAAAATGTCGCGCCGTCCCAAGGGCTACAGTAGAAGAAGTGTTGGTTTTAAAACTACAAATATCAAGTCTCAAAAATCTCCCAAGTAAATTTCGCGTGAGTAGGTTGTTTTAGCTGTTGAATATCTTAGGATCAAATCAAAAATTTAAAGTGTGAGGTAATTTTATTTATTTATTGAATTTTGGTACCTTACAATTGCTCTAGAACCTTGCATGACATCTCAAACTCGAAGTTAGCCTTTGCACGTATTTCTATTCAACCTTTGAAATATTTATATCAAATGTATGTTGATGATATTTATCAACCGTATGTTATCGGTAAAAGATGTTAGGGTTTAACTAACCACTTACCCAGGGCTCTTTTATTCAGAGGAAATACCCCTGGCACCTACCTGCAAATTTTGCGTAAATTTATATGAACTCATGAATTTATGCCGCATCAAAAGAATTCATTTTCAAATTCTACTTTCGCTGTCCGTTTTTCATATTCAAATTTTTCAATCTATCGAGACTCTGTTGAATGTTGATTTCCATTTTATAATTTGTTTTTAATGAATTATGTGTGTTTTTGACTTGCAAATGGCTATCTGAAATGTTTTCGACTTGTAAATGGCTATCTGAAATGCATAATTCATATCTGAAGAATAATTATATTTATGTTAAATTTTTTTAATCAACAGATCAACTTCAGATAGCCATTTACGATCATACATTGCAACGATAAGTACTCGTTCACCCGTCGAAACCTGCATCGATGATATCGATCTATCGTATAACGACCAAAAATCGACAAATCCTGATGGAAGTTTCGGAATTGTCAAAGATGCAACATCTGTAGAAGAAGGACAATCTAGATTGTTGCACGAAAAAGAACCAAGCACAGACAGCGACCTTGAATTAAAAGGAATACATGAAACCGAAGAAATTGCTGTAAACGAGACTGAAAATACCGACGATTTCGATTTGCCAGATATCGATACCTTACCGCCACCACCAGAAGAACTTTTAATGGGTTCTCCTCCCGAAAAAGAAAGACCTCAAAGAGTTATCAATCGTAAAAAACGTGACCATGGCATAACTTTGGGCTCAAGTAGAAATAGTTCTTGTGTCAGCACAGATTCTAACATGAGCACATGCACCACAGATTCTGGGATTGGTGTCCGTTCATACAGTCTTTCGGACACGAGTCCGCGAAGCAGTCCTACTCAAGTGACATCATCTGACTTTGACGATTATTGCAAAGAGCAAGTTGTTGACGAAGGATTTAAAGGTTCAAAAGATACTCTTGATAACGATTATTCCCAAGCAGAAGGGACAACCATAGAGCCTTCATCAAATGATCTGGAAACTGCTGAGGAAGGAGAAAATCGGTACGAGAATACAGATACAGACAGACTTTTGATTAGTCCTACTACATCAGGAACACCTGGAAGCAGTCAGAGTGGAAGCAGACCTGACAGTTTGGTGTTGACAAGTCCACGAATTGAAGAACTTGATCAGGAAAAGGTTTGTAATTTGCTACTGTTGTTGCTATAATTATTAAATCATTCTGGCAAGAAAAGTAAAATATAAGCATGAAAGCATGAAAGAGAATGAGAGAAAAAATGCGAGAATCCAGAGGTAGGACGAAGCGTGGCAGGGAAAATTGCATTTAATTTAAATTTTTTGTTTATCTTTTTCTCTTGTTTTCTTTTCAGACATCGCTTATTGATAGCATGCGCACAAAAATTGGAGAGCTGAAATCACAGGAACAAGAAATTGCTGACGAAATTAAATTGAACGAAGATTTAGGAAAGAGGGTTCGAAAACTTGTTGAAATAAAGGCTACTCAGACTGAATTCTCAAAATATGAACTGTTTATTGGTGAACTGAATAAGATTGTGGCTTTATTATTGTCATTGACTCAAAGGTTACATCGTTATGAGCAAATGTTGTTGGATCTTGACATGTCAGAAGAGGAAGATAAACAAAAGAAAGTAAGTTATTTGTTTTAACCTATTCTTGTCCGGACTGTTGTTCAATTCTTGTCCGAATTGTTGTTTAACTCTTATTCAGATATTTGTTCAGTTCTTGTCCGGATCGTTGTTCAATTCTTGTCCGGATCGTTGTTTAATTCTTGTCTGGATTTTTGTTAAATTCTTGTCTGGATTTTTGTTTATTTTACATCTTATATGCCCGTAGTAATAAAATCGAAACATTTTGCATGATTAGAATTATTCTTAACGTTTATTTGATTTGATTTTCAGGACATACTGATTGGAAAAATAGAGAAGCTGAGGAGTCAACATGAAGAAGCATGTTATCTGCGTGAAGTAAACGACAAGCGTGGCGAAAACGTAGCGAACTTTTTGGATAAATATTTTAACGAAGAAGAATTTGCAGATTTTCAATACTATGTGGACATGAAATCACAATTAGCATTAATGCAATCAGAAATCAAAGAAAAGGTGAAGTTGGGAGAGGAAAGATTCCAGGCTTTGGACAGAACGGGAACAGAATGGGGTAGTGACAAGTAAGTGTTGAACATGAAGTGTAATATTGGACTGCAATGATATTGCAATGCAATTTCTGTGATTTTATGCAGCTACCGTAATGCAGCTATCGTAATGCAGCTATCGTAACCCAGCCAGGTTGCTTGTGGGTCCTGTATAGCAACAATATTATTTTGTGGATAACAATAGTCATGACCACAATGGGGTGCTGCTGATAGCACTCGCAGGTATTACATAGGAGGTATTACCTGAAGGCTGCAGGTACTACTATGGAGGTATTGCTTGAAAGCCAGAAGGTCGTGCAAGTGAATGAATGCGAGGTAATTACGGTGCAATACCAATCATCTGAAATTTTTCATTGTTCATTTCAAGGCATGGAAATTCGATTTTCATGTTTATTTAAAAAACAGTAAAAGGGAAGGAGGTTTCTGGAATTTATGGTGTATCCAAAAACTGCATAATGATTCAGTTATTTTTAGAAATAGTTTTCAAAGATTGATCGAATAACAAAGAAAGATGATATTATTTAGCTTCCATGAAATTATTTGATTTCTATGCTTTGAGGGAAAGTTGATGCGGTATTTGTGAAAGGAATGCGTGTGCGTTTAGGCCAATCATAACATGAGATTAGGCCGAACATAACATGACAATACGTAACATTGATGTCAAAGTAGAGTATTCTTAGAAAACATTTAGATATATATTAACTCATATAAGGAACAAGACGCAACTTCGTCAGATGTTGTTCTTAATTAATGCAAACAGATTTTTAACGTTATTTGTTATTTTCATAAAAGGGGAAGGTCTAATTGCACTGAAGGGGGGAGGTGTAATTAATGCAGCAAATGGAATCTGCAGCAAATTTTATAATAGGTCAGAAAGTGTTGATTTGACTTTAATTTTACGCCTTCGTGATAAATTTTTACCAAGTGTATTTTTAGCAGACAATGTGATATTTTTTCATGCAAAAAAGGTATACGTTATGGCAAGTTATGTCTTGGATTTCAAAATGACCGAATCGAAGAATATGAATTGATAATTTTGTGTATACATTTGATATTCATTTTATTGGGATTTGGCATCGAAAACCTAAATAATTTTGAAGCCTGTTTTTTAGAGAAAATCATTAAAGCTACAAAATTTGATTAGAAAAAGAAATAAGAGGATAGAATATGGTTTTACAGATTTTAGTTGCTTTATCTCATTACATGATTTGCAATGACAAAAACTAAGTTATGTAGGGCTGGCAAATAACGAAATGAGCCGAGTTGGAAGACAGTATAGATGTTGCTTTGTTTTTACAAATTTTGCAATATTTATTTAAAAGGTGAATACAAATTGGTGTTTTAAGAATCATTATGTTTTATATAATGACATTTAAACTTTCATTTAATTGTTACTCAATCTTTATAAACTGATTATGTGATGACGTCATACTTAATAAGAATCTTCATCAAACACATGTAACTATTTGTATCTCTTCATGTTAGTCACAATTAATAATATTATAGTCTAGTAGTTTTTTCAATTTGGTAGATTTTTGGAGGACTGTGTTTGTAATGGATTTTTTGTTTTTCGTGTGGGAACATTCTAACGAGTTGCATATAACAAGAGCTGTTCTTTTAAAATTTAAGTTTTGAGATTTCAGAACTTTTGGTTGGATTGCTTTGAATTGATAGGGATGTTTAGATCCAGAACGAGTACCAATACGAGTACAAGTTTGGAAAATGCACTCCCTAAAGCGATTTAGTAAAAGAAATAGCTTTATTCGTAAACCTTATATTCTATTTCGCCATGTCAAAGATTTTTAGTAGATTGGGCCTTACCGCTGTCGTTATAATTAAGCCAATTTTATCTTCTTCTTGGAGTCTTCAGCTTGTTTTTCAAAAGACGACGAAAATAGTCAATTTTATGTTGCAGATTTAAAAAGCACAACGTTTTGATGCCCCATGGGAACAAAATTGTTCACAAGTTTATTATTTCAATGTTAAATTCAATAGTTTTCATCTCTCAATAGTTTTCATCTGGTACTTGTTCTGAATCCAAACCTTCCTGATATTTTGTTCAAGACATCGTCATCATCGTCATCATCAAATATTTTAATGGCATCGGATCATTTTTATGATACCTATTTTTACAGGCGTGGTGTATGAGAAGTAACACATTTTCGGAAGGGTGAAGATTTAGACAATTGACAGAAAGGGTCACATATTTTATCGTAGTTTATTATAGATAAAGCAAAATAAGACAACACATTGTTATTTTTTCGGCTGTGATTGGACACTTGATAAAACCTTTGTGTTTGATAATCAATGATTGATCTATATTCTGTATGATGCATTGAGGTGTGATTTCTTTCATTGAGGTGTAATTTTGTGTCGTCATGCTTGACTGAACAAGAAATAGGAAAGCAAAGGAATATGATAATTTCATTGAAAATGAATACACAAAGTTACGTGGTGTTTTTTGTTTTGTCTTTGCTAACTCTTTTCCAAAAACTTCTCCTAACCCTTTTGTGACCAATTTATGGAAAAATTCTTTTAAGTCGTTTTGTAAAATTTAAGCTTTATTTATTGACTATTCTGATTTTAGTATTATTGGTATTATTTTAGACCATTGATTTGGACCAGTAGAATTGTCAATCACAAATTACTTGTTTTTATTTCATTATTTCTGGACAAATTCTGTCAGTTTTCGAGGCTATAGACACTCAAATATTAACCGAAATATACATTCCGTTGAAGCGTTCTACCACCTATGCACCTTTTTTATGAGAACAGCCTTTATAAAAAGTTCTAGGCTGCGATCGATTTAGGCCATATTCTTTTGGTATCTCAGAATCCGTAGAGTGGGGGGGGGGGGGTACACGGACCCAAGTTGGAAAGGAGTGTGCCGCTAAGATGTTGTAAGTCCATCCATTTTTAATTTTCAAATTTCTTGTATACCCAACATTAATGTTTCATTCTATTTCAAATCACCCAACATTAAGGACAATTTTAAATATCTAATCCAACGTTAAAGTGTTTTTGCTAAAAATCGTACCTATGTTCAGAGAATTTACTGCCTTTAAACCCATCCTTATCGGCGGCACATACTCGCACCGATATATTAGGGTTTACACCCCCCCCCCCTCCTAGGGCCCAGAACAAGATTGCGTTATAAGGACATTATAATTACATACAAAAGACATATGTAGGTGCTGAGCACTTGACCTGAAACACACTTTAAAGATGTTTTCGAGAAGGGTGCGGGTAGCAAGTTTCTAAAATTCAGTCCAGAAATAAGAACTAACTCAGGCTGAAACCGAATCTAGCTGTTCTTATAAAAATGTGTATTTTCATAACGAGTTACATCAGGGTTGAAATAGAACTACCAGCATCAAACATTTCATGTAGAGACCATTTGATTTTTAATTTGTGGTGTGGCCACAACAAAGCAGGTTTTTATTAAGCTTTATCAGATGATGTACACCTGTTGCAAGTAAGAATCTCCTGTCGTTGAATATTCTAAATTAATTCCTTTTTTATTGATAAGGCAATAACTTACAAAGTTAAAATACATGGTCAACAAATAAACTAAGTTATTAATACAAGCTTTCACAACACGAAATACAAGCAAAAGAAATAAAAACAAATCTTGCAATGTGTTCAAGGGCGGATCCAGCAGAATATGGCGACCGGTTTACATATTGAAAAGTAGGAGGTCCGGGAAATTTTTTAGCGACCACGCTTTTTATTTTGGTTTTTCTGACCTTCAATTCACTAATATTCAAGCATTTTAAATTACAGAAATAAAAATCTATGTAATTAGGAATGCTAAGGACACTTGAAAAAACTCAACAGAGCTATCGAGCCAAGTGCCCTTTTCTACATGCTTACAATGATTAGACTATTACAGCATGCAAATTGAACTGAATATATAAACGCAAACAACAACATCAAGGATAAAATATAAAAAAAGCGAAATCGTAAAAGAATAGAAAGTTAAAAAATAAAATAAAATGCCAAGATTTAGTATACCAAAAACGAAAAATGTCTAGTCGTGGTAATACATTGGAGACAGAGTTTCAATTATGAAGCAGTTTGTTTGCTTGTTGAAATCCATTTTTTGTATTTTTTTGTGAATAAAACTTTTGTTTTACATTGACTTATTGCAGCTGGAATTTCATTCCAAATTTTAACACCATTGTTTATGATGCTCTTGAGTTTTAAATTTTTTCTGACTGCAGGTAGTAAAAGGAGGTTTAATGTTGCTTGCCTGGTTCGTATACTGTATTGTGCTTGGACTTACAGCACGTTTCATACTTTTTCTAAGAGGATCTAAGACCCCGTTTACACGGTATCGGATCACTTTTGTATCGGATCAAAACGTTACGGATCACCCTTCCGTTTACACGTGATGGATCAAAAGTGTATCGGATCAGCCTCCCGTTTACACGGTAGCGGATCAGTCAGAGAAAGTTCACTCTTAAATTCCTTTGCTATTGTTTTATTGTTTTCACTTCTCAACGCATGTTCTTG
>JAYJMH010006097.1:0-25893 GCA_036873815.1 Phacellophora camtschatica | reverse complement strand
TGTATAAATGTCGTCATTGGACCACTGATTTTTCAAACATATTAGCAAAAAATCCATAATTGTTTTCTGGAAAAGATACGACTTGCAATTTGCCGACCAGCATTTTTGTTAGAAAATATGACATGACAGCCCATATAGCATTCTACATTTTAAATTTTTTCCCAGGGAAATCCCTGTTTTTGTCATTTCCATCCTGTATTAGAAATAACTACACCAGCCTATAGCAATCTGAAGGTTAAAAATTCCGCAAAACAACTCCCCGTCAATAGTTTAATTAATGTAATGTAGAAGCCAAACAGTCAATCTAGTTGTCTAAAAGTATAATTTTGAAAAAATTATAAGAATCTAAAAACTGGCTATTCCAGCAATCTTAAATAGATAGCCATTCCAGCAATCTTAAATTTTAAAATTTTGCTAAACCTTTCTGTCAGATGTTTGACCTACCTTGAAGTGAAGGTCAATCATCGATATGAAACATATTTTGGAGTCGTTCTAAGCCAATCTGAAGGGCGTGGTAATACTACATGTCCGACTGGCATTATGTTAGGGCAGGTTGAAAATTTGATCACGTGGAAGTGCGATTTGTTTTTAGTAACCACGCCCTTTTTGACGGCAAATTTTGAAGTTGTACCCCCCAAAAATATCTTTTAGTTTCGCACCTGTTTGTCTGACAATCCAAAGCTGTGTGTTTTCTGAGTAAGCCATTAGTAGTTCAGTCAAATAAAATTCGGAATAGCTGCTACAAAAACGCACAGGTTTGATTTATTGTGGAAAGACATCAGGATGAGTAAAAAGACGAAAAATACATAAACAGAAGAGACGTTTTTTGGAAACTGTATTGATTCATGAATTTAGAGATAAATATTCTCTTTGAACCATATTATATTTATCTTGTTAAGCTGCAACACTAACATCTTCAGAAGGCCCTGGGTTTAATCTGTGAATTATTTATCAATTTTTTACACTGAACAGCCTTTCTTCCTCGCGTATTTCGTCTTCTAACAGAGCTTGTTCTGAGTTGATGAATATTTTCTTCGTTTGATAATTTTCATTCTTTTTTAAGGTTGTGGTGGATCATTCAACAGTTCGCATTCTGCTGTTTCAATTTATAATGATATTACAAAATTTGCTTTTCAACATTGCGTTTGGTTCTTTGAGTACGACCAAAAACAAGAACTTAATCTCGCCGTTTCAAAGTTTACCCTCATTCATGATTACGCTCAAAATTGCAATAGAGAATTTGTCTCAATGCGCTGGTGGGATGACGAAACTGTTTTTGGATTTCGCGAAAAGCAAGAGTGCAAGAAGAACAATTTAAATCCTCCAACATTGTTTACAGTCATGAAAAGCAATATATTTGCAGTGACAGTGCATTCAGAAAAGGTCTACGGAGATGGAAAAACTTTTCGTGCAACTTGCTTTCACTCAACTAAAGGTAGATGAAATTGGGGTAAAATTACGGTGCCGAAATATTGTCGGTGCTCGGGGTATCTGCAAATGCAGGGAAAAAAACGTTTTGAATTTTGATTTCTGGCTCATTTCTTTTTAGTGATTTGCGTTTTTTATCTAAAGGTTAAAATTTTAAGGTTGGAAAACCAAATGTGAATATGCAGCCAAACAACGTTTCAAAATTCCAGATGTTTTAACTTCAAGGGGCCACGACAGGACCACTTCCTTCAAAAGTTCCCCCATTCTTCTCGTCTCTGCGTTTGATCCCTTGAACAATCTTTTACAACTGATTTATTATTATTATTTTGTTCTATTCCTTGACAGGTTTCCTTGATAAATATCTGGACATCAACGGATCAGGAAATAAAACATACGAGGTTGAATTGACTCAAATGAATAACAACAGCAATTTCGCAAATATTAATGGCCTACTCGCACTTAGTCTTAAGTCATCTTCGAAAACTCAATTATTTGTTTCATTGTTTAACACAAAAAGTGCATGCGAAGGAGGAAAAATTGAAATATGGACGTTTCAATCTAATGCTTTCACAAAATATGCAAATCTCTGCAACAACGCAACCAATGGCTCTTTTTTCTTCAGAGTTCAAAACACTGCTTTACTTTATTTTCAAGTTACACCTTTACAATTAAATGGACTTGATGTTTGGTTTTATTCCAGTTCTAAAGGTAAAAGTTTGGCTTGTTTATTTTTGGGTTTTGACAATTTAGACAGTTTTGAAAAACGACAAAATAACAAATTTAATGTTGATAGAACACAACCTCGTACCCAGGTCTATTTCATTCAGAACAAATAGCCCTGTGTACGAGATTAGATTAAACAACAATTTACCAGCTGAAGTTACCCTTTCTCATAAATTTTTTTTAACCTCGTGCTCAGGGATATTATCCTTGGAAACGAGATTGTGTTTTATCTCAAGAATTACTGTTCGAATACAAATCGTCAGTTTTCGGACACTGCGCAAGTATCTTGAATTTAGAAATATGCAGAGGAGGCTGCCTCGTATATGTGTTTTAAAAGTTTCATTTACATGTGTGAACATTTGCACAGGGGTAAAATAAAATAAGAATATCAAAAGAACAATGATAAAAGGACGCTCTGAGGGAGCATCATCACTGCTTCACCCTTCCAAATTCGTAACTTTGTTAATTTATGCGATATCAGCAAAATAAGATTTTCGATATTCGAATACCTTTTTAATGTTGCGCTTCATTTTTCTAATCCTTTGTGAGCCATACAAGTACGAATTATACAATAATTATACTTCTTGGCTACCTGTCGCAAGGCATTTTTAAGGGACTCTGATTGGGGGCAAGCTTTTGTTATGATGAAAAAGGGACAATAGCATATTGTCAAAAACAAAGGAATGTGACTGGGTCGGAGGAGGGGCCAAAGCTTATATGTTAAAAAAAGGCTCTGACCTGTCGATGTATCAGGAGTGAAATTTTAATACTCACAATGGATGTTGCTTTGCACCAAATTGTGGACTTATTATGAATAGAGTTAATAATTATGTAAAACTGACTGAATTGTGAACGAATTATCTATATAATTTTGCTAGCAACAAGGTATACTTCTTACTGTCTACAGTATGTAGATATTTATTAATCGCACAAAACATACTAATACAATTTTCAAGTAGGTTTTTTTAAATATCTCTTTAGGCATAAGGTGTTTTCTTTGAAATTTCTCAATGAACAATAATAGTGCATTTACAAGTGATGTGTTTTTGCAGGATGTGGTGGACTGTACAATCTTGAAAAACATGAAAACATAATCATAAAGTCTCCCAATGATGGTTCTGGCAAATATCTTAACGATTTGGATTGTCGTTGGCTATTCATCGCTGACAATGATAGTGAAGTATCAATTGGAATTACAAAGTTTGATTTAGAAACGTCTCCTTCTGCATCCGATTGCGAATATGATTACGTTGCTTTCTATAGTGGATTATTCAAGAAAGGAACTGGTTCAAATAGATTGTGCAACACTGCAAAATCAAGGTATAATTTGAAAGGTGTAATGAGCATGTTATTTCACACGGACCAGGGAGTGGTAAAGGAAGGATTCAACTTGACTATTACAGCGGTCAATGGTACGTTTTAGCACGGCAAGATCTTTTTGTAATTTTACTTTAGCAAATAATATAAAACAGCGTATTTTTGCACACCTCATTTGCCAATTTCGTGTCGTGATTAGTCAAAAATTAAAAAAAAATTATCATGGTAAAAAATTTCCCCCCAGGGGGAATTACCACTCGGCTTGGGTAGATGGCATGTCCTATCTTTTTGAGTCTGAAAACTTTTTCAACGAAACATATAATTTGGCTAAAAAAAATCGATATTTTCGGGTAAAATATTAAGAAATAGCTTAGAAATATATATAAAAAATTCGAAGGCAGAAAAATTGCACCATAGCATTATAATTTTGGGTCAGCTCAAAATTTCCTTGGATGTGCCCCTACCCGAGCTAAATGGTACTGCCCCCCCCCCCCCCGGAAAAAAATAATAACAAATTTTAAACAAGAAAGCTAACTGCAACACAAAATTGATCAAACGAGGTATATAATATGCAATACTCTGTTTTATATTACCCTGTGAACCTAATGTTTCTAATTTCAGTATATGATTTGAACAAATAATTAAGTTTTGGATTCAATTAAATTAGTTTTTTTCTAAAATATTTGAGATTTATTATCTTATTTAATTAATTAATATTTAATGCCAAGTGAGGTGCACTTCAACTACGGTTACTTGCATTGCTAACAATATTTTATGTTTCGTTAAAGTGCTTAAAATTAAATGATTTCATTGCGAGGAGGTCTTTTGAAAACTTGTAATGTTATTTATCGAGCTTATTGCAGTATATTAGAATCCGTACATGGCCATGCATTATTGCACGGCATTTTAATATGCAGCAAGACTTAAGTCGTAAATGCAAAGATTGTTTTTATACAGGGTTTCCCCAAATAGATGGTAATATGTTTGAAAGAGTTTGATCATGAAAATACCGTAAATAAGAGTAATATTTGGCACCTTATACTTCACAATTGTTACCTTGGGGACTGAGATATTCATCTTCAAACATCAGATTTGCAAGCATGATTAAATCATAATCTGTAACTAAATCGGTCTAAGCACCACACCATAAAAGACTTAAATTGCATGCATTTAAATTTAAACATGCAAATTATTGATACAAAAATTGCTAAATTTTCTTTTGAAAGTAGCAAATTTTTAGTTCAAATCTGAGAATGAATACCATGTCTTTTCGTTGAAACTTTCTGGGCTTTGCTGAGTTCGTTTGGGATTTGGATAGAGACTCATATGAAATTTAGGACTTTGAGAAGAATATCTTAGCACTCCAGGCATCTTAGCAATACGAATAAGGTATCTTAGCAAACCGAGTAAAGTTGATTACAAGTTAGATCTATCCCTATACATCTTGATCTGGAGGTTATTTGAAACAATTTTTTGGGAAATCAAGAAAATTGGTTAAAATAAATAGTCATATTGAAATGAATATTTATGTTTTTTATTATTGTTTATTCTTACAGCTTGTATTAGATCGTATCACATATTTCCTGGCAAAAGCGTTGAGATCAATTCACAGAAAAACAACTTAGGCAAATATCTCCCAAACTCACATTGTCAATGGTCAATCTTCGCAAATCAATCGACGGGATTGAATATATCAATTGTGCACATGAATTTGGATTATCGTGGATGTAGTCATGATTTCATTGAGTTTCATAAAGGATTTAAGGGCAACAACTTGCTACATTCATTTTGTAGAAAATTTAATGAAACTATTGTAATGAATGGAAATTCCATGTTTCGGTTTAACAGCGACAACAATGTTGAAGGAAATGGATTTAAGATTATCATTTCTGGATATGCCGGTTTGTGTATCTTTGTATTTTGTTAAATTACAACATCTTTGTTTAGAATTTGAAATTATAGTTACTGACTATACTGTTATCAATTTTAATTTATTTATTGTCAACATAAAATTTTTAACATTTCCCCCTCTGAAGGGCCATATGGGCCATTGTTAAACAACATAAAACGTCATATTTTCAGGAGGTAAATGGCAGCTGAACTTTACATTAATTTCAGACATTTTAACGTAAATTAACTTTCGAATCAAGCTGGTTTGTATGTTAGACAAGGGAAAATAAGTTTTGGCTGTTGATTTGTTTACATTTTGAAGTAGCCAATCAGTTTTAGCATTTATAATCAAATGTTATTAATTCTGTACGGTAATTGGCTAGTCTCAAATTGAAAACAAACTCATAACTGAATGAAAAAATATTATATGTCATGCTTCGTTTGTTACATTATAACACATCTTTTTCAGACCTTTTTTTTCCTCTGTGGGAGTAAATAATACTTAACTGTATATAAATAATACTTCTCGATTACTTTGATTTGTTGCTTTATTTTGCAGTGAAATCGTATAAATCCTGTGTAGAAGCTATGGAGAAAAATCGAAACACACCCAACATGTATTATTTGGAAACTACAAATGATTTCATCACTGCAAACTGCCAACGTTATGGAAATATAGTGAAAACAACTATATCTCAGAAGGACAGTGATTTGAAGATTCATGTAAATAATAGAGAAGATGCAGGCAGCTACAAAAAAGTTATAAATTATATGCAAAGCGTACAAGGTATTGCAAACATTATTGATGCATCTGACAGATGCCAGCAGACTTTGAACGTAACGTGTGTTGGTTCAATGATTAAACGTTATTCTTGGCTTACCAACAGAAATTACAAAAAGATGTCGTATTGGGCCGGTGGACCATTCGGTGGAACTGGATGCGCATGTGGGATTACTGCTACCTGTGCTTCAAGATCTAATAAATGTAACTGCGATAGAAACGATGGAGTCACAAGATTTGATTATGGAATTGTAACGAGGAAATCAGACTTACCACTAACAGCTATATATTCTGGGGATACTGGTGGAATCCACGAATACAAAGATATGTTTCTTGGAGACATTGAATGTTTTAGAGGTAATTTTTTAGGCTACTTTACTGACTACAACAATATTGAATCCAATTTCCTAAACTTAGGGTTTTGTTTTTTCGTGCTCCTTGAAAGTGTAGAGCTTTTTCTCTCTCCAATCTTAATCGAAAGTAGAAGCAACGCTCTACTCTTTCTTTGATGAGTCATTGCAAGTTTTAGAAATACCTTAAATTTTTAAGATATTTGTCGATATCTCCAAATATTCTTTTGTAATTTTAGAGTTTGAAAAGCGAAATTTTACATTCTGAATGTTATTTGTTTTCCGTTAATTTACGTTGCAACTATTTTGCATCATATTGATAACATTTCGAACAATCTGAAATGGTGGCAGCTTGCAATAACTTGATTTATTCATTTATCCTAACAACTGATACCATGCATCAAAACCAGGTCACCTTTAAACCGGAAAAATTACATTGTTTTTAACTTTGTTTTTATCACTTGAGCTCTTCTTCTACATGTCAACGTACAAATTAGCTTGATTGGAACATACTCGAATTTTTGTGATCTTTTTTGGGTCACATGGTAGGACATAATTGGTATTATACTTTTTATATCAAATTTAATATTAAAATTCTGTTAAGAATAACCAAATTCTCCACTATATCTCAAAACCTATTTCATACAGTTAGCAACATGACAACAAGTTCTTCAGCAATTCCAAAAACTACTCGAGAACAATCTTCACCAAAAACAATAAGACTAACGACAACAAAATGGAAAATTTCGTCGAAACATTTCAAGACGGTTACTTCTCGAAAGTTCCCTGGCGCAAAATCAACAGCAATAACGATAACAAAAGGAGATGATTTTACGAAGACAACAAAATGGAAAAATTCGTCAAAACATTCCAAGACAGTAACTTCTCAAAAGTTCCCTGGCGCAATATCAACAGCAATAACGATAACGAAAGGAAAAGCTTTTACGAAGAAAACAACGGATGACAAATCAACAGTAACTACAAAAATGAATGTTAAAGGGAAACTTGGAAAGAGCAATTCTTTAAAAATTGAAATATATGCAATAGGTGGAGCTTTGGGATTGGCAACAGTCGTTTGTGTTATTTTCGTGCTTGCATTTATAAGGAGAAGGTTTGTTATACTTGTTATGCTCGTTGCTTGTTATGCTCGTTGCTTGTTATTGAAATTTGTTTGCTGCTTTTCATTTAAAATTTTTTTAAATACAAAAAGGGAGGAAAGAACAGAGGTTCTGTTTTTATCATACGTACTCTCAAGTCTCTAATTGCTGAAGGTTGGAATTGAGGGGGAGAGGGGTTGGAAACTATCCTTAGATATGACATACTAAGGGGGGTTTAAATGTCTCTAAAATGCGTGTATTGATGCCTTATTGAAATTAATGCAAGAATATCCAAGAAGCGTGCATTATTACTTGAAAACAAATTTAGGTTCATGTTTTGGGGAACATTTTCCCAAAATCTAATGAGCGGGGTTGTGGCAATTAGAAACCCGAGAGTATATTGGATGCAAATTGGATGCTTCTTGAGGATATGCTGATGATAAGCATTCTTTCTCATAAGGGTTAGAAAAACTCAAATTTAGAATCTGTACCACGTGCCTCAAACAGATGGTAACACGTTTGACAGAGTCTAGCGACAAAAATATATCTTAATATAATTAGCAATATTGATTATATAATAGCTCTATAAATCTGCGGTTAAATCAGTATCAAAAGAAGTGAAAGGTGTACAAAAACTGCAAGAAATTAATCAGGAAGTTATAGCATAAAAGTAAAGAAACTGTCAAATGAACAAAAGAAGCTTCGAATCGAAATCAACAACACACATGATACAGAAAATATCACAGAACTACGACAGAAAAGAAATAGAATCTTAGAATTTCTTGGCAACTTTTTCTGTTAAGTATGTCTTGGGAACACCAAAGGGCAGTACCACCTGAGTGTCCTATATTTTTGGGTCCTTGATTTTGATTCGATAATTTATTTTTGGGTCTGAAAAATGTTTGATAAAAAAATACAATTTTGACTCTAAAAATTTTAAATCTTACTTCTGCGAAGATGTAAAATTAAAAGCATCTTCCTCCACAGAGGCAAAAGCATCTTCCTTCGCAGAGGTAAGAGTATCCTCATCCGCAAAAGTAATTTTTTCGTAAATTTGAAAAAAGAATTTTGTCACAAACATTTGTACTTATAATAATTAGAACTGGTTGTACAGAGAATGTGTTGTTTTGCAAGTAATTTTTCAAGATAATTACCTCAAACCTAAATTTGAAATAATTTGCTTCCAGGCGAAAAAATTCAACCAATAAAACTGATGGGTCTTCAGTTTCTAAGAACTTTAACTCTCAGAAAAAGCGAAATAATAGGTATGTTTCTAGGTTTTATTTTAATGACAATTATGTTTTATATTTTATATTTTGGTGATAAGGCTTTGAAAAAAATTCAAAAATATTGATAATCAATAAATCAATAAACTAAATTCTAATTAATTTAAAAAAATGATAATCAATAAATTAACTAGAAAAAATGTTTAAAAAAATGATAATCAATAAATTAGATTAGATTTAACGCAAAATTGTAACAGGGGAACACACACCCTACTAAACGACCCCCAATAATGTGAGTAGGAATTGGTTGTTAAAAAATATCTTCAAAGTTTGATAAATCTTCATAATAGTAGTATTGACGTAGAAAAAGGTGGATTGTTTCGGAAAATAACATCAGATAATAAATCTAAAATAAGATGTTTTAGTTTTATGACATCACATCAATGTTTATCTGTTATAGCTCAATACCGCTCGTCGACATGGCTGATTCTCGCAAACCGTGAGTTTCTCCATTGTTGGTTTTGCCTGTTTTTATTATTGAAGTTATTTCATTCAGTTTATGCATTAGAATAATGAAAATTAGAAGCCATCTGATCTTTATTGATATATTTATCATCAGTAATATTTCAAAAATTTGACTTATCCAACGTTTTAATATTACCATCTTGTCTTCGTCGTCTAACGTCGAGCGCGATCAATCTTAGTTGATCCCATGTGTTGTACGAGATCCCGTGTGTTGTACGAGGACTATGTTCATGTAGCCATAAATAGAAGTTTACTATAAACTAAATAAACCCAAATTTACCATCACTGGTTTCTTGTTCTTTAAGCTTCTTGTCGACTTTGGATTAGGCCTGTATGCTGCTCCACACCGCATATAGGTCTCTCGAACTAAAGTCTAGAAAAGGCATAAACAACAAGAAAAACAGAATATGCTGTTTGTAAGTTTTGGTTTATATTGAACTTCTATTTATGGCTACATGTGGTACGACAAATCATAATTTTGCAATTTCATTGCCAGTTGTTGTAATTAATTTAAACACACATGAATAGTCAGTAGTAATGCTATTTTACCTCAATACTTTTGCTCCCTTTGGTAGCCCCTACAACTATTCAATGAGATGAATTAATTGTAATCCAATGAAATGAAAGCAACAATTTATTTGATGCAAAATATATCATATTTAATTTTTATTCACCTTTTGCAGATCTATGATTGATGATGTAGTTTTGTACGCTGTTCCACAAAAGTATGTATGCAGAATTTATTTTTGATTTTATTTTTAATTTATTTTTAATTCTAATTTGTGATCTGCATTCTTTTTTATAAGAACCAACTGTGTATTCCCTATAAGAACCGTTGAGGCTCAGTTGTTGCAGACCAGACAACTAAAGAGCTATTGTTTTTATTTTTGAGCTATTATGTACAAATAAAAATAGTTGACAGTGAAAATAAATGAAGTTCTATTTTTATAGCTGCAAAGATTCTGCAACATTACAAACAGAAAATCCGTATTACTCAAGGTATGTAATTTGCAGATTTGTAAACTGCTTTCTGATAGTGCTATTTGAAACTGAATTTATCCTTTTATAATCTTTTGAAAATTTAAATTTCATAAATTGATTTCAGTTATGTAAAATTATGATTTGCTATTTCGTTTTTGTAAAAATCTGTGCATTTATTTTATTTTTAGCAATAGCAAAACAATGACAACTGTGATGGAAAATCCTTATTACGAAAGGTAAGATTACAGACCGGAACACCGGAGCGTGGGCAGTGCAGAGGCAGACCCCCTTTGCCTGTCAGGAGCAAGGGCACAAGGGGCAAATTTTATTTTATATCATAAAATCTTTTTTGAAATTGATACACAGTTTTCCTTTAGCCGTATTATTCACATTTTGCTATAATCATAATAAACATCAAAAACTAATCACCTTTATAACTTTTTATTAGTTTCATTGAGTTATTCATAGTTGCCTGAATTTAATTCGTTGCCCCATTTGCCCTTTCATTGCTTCTGCGTCCCTGATTACAGGCCACAATGCACTGCAACACGAATGAAGTTATAGTTGTACTGGACATGCCATCCAAACGCTGTATGCTTATGAAATCATTTCATTTCATGCCAAAAAGAGGACATGAAGCACTCTCCCAGCCAGGCCTAACAACAATAAATTGAGGTCTGAGATTATACTTTGGATCGGTGTGTGAATTTCTTATAAAGTGGTTTTCTTAAAGGTAGGAATTTACTGTAATAGTGGGGGAAAGGAAACAAACCCATCATTACGTTTTGATTTCTGCTTTTAAACAACTTCTTTCCTTTCAAAAATAATTTATTTTAAAAATGTAATAAAATAAATATTTAAATTTTCAGCTCAGTGGAAGCCGTAAATAGTATCCCAGAATATGCAAGCACAGATGACGTCTTTGACGAAGAGCATCTATATTCATACGCCGGAGCACACGAACCAGAAGGGGAGTACTGTTATGCAACTAACGCAGGCAGTTTCATGTAAGTTTTTGTTTATCTTTTATTTTTCAAACTTGAACTTCAGCAAAGTTTTTGTTGTAATTGTGATTGAAAGCTGTTGTTATAGGAAGTAACTGTTTATTTAAAATGTTACTCGCGTGTTGTCGCTCGCGTGTTGTTACTCGCGTGTTATTACTCGCGTGTCAAAAATACACGTAGTTCAAATTTTAAATAAAATTGATTGGTTTGATTGGAAACGAACTATCCGGATTCGTTATATTTTGGATACTAAGCGATAATTTTAGCTTGCGAACACCAAAGAATACAAAAACTGAATCAAAATACTAAAATCGTTTGCGTTTTGCGAATTTTGCAGATTCTAGAGCATGCGCAGTCGTTAATCGCACTTGTTTTGGTTGTTGTAATTTTACCGCAACAACAGCAACAAGGACATAAATTGCAACAATGAAAAAACGGTAATAACAACACTTTTTGTTGCTGAAGGGAAACTGAAAATAAAAACTGAAAAGGCGGCAAAGGGGCTTGTCGTGACCAGTTTGAGAACGGTTCCCTTTTTAAAGGTTTAAAATTATTTTAAAATGTATTGAGCAGTTCCGACAGTTAATTGGTTGCAAGGTATAGGACACAATATAATAATTCCGAATCTTAAATTAAATCTTTATTTGTATTGATGATCAAAGTTAAAATAAGTAATCTTTGTTACTTTTAGTGATCCAGCAACACCGAAGAAGGTAGATGAAAATATATATTCATACCCTGATGTGGGGAAGGAAACATAACGACAAAGAAATATCTTTTCAATATTTTAGATATCATATTAGACTACTTCTAGTCATTAAAACATGTCTTTAGTCTTGTAAATAAAATCTTAAATTTTTGTATTGATGTTTGATATTTTATGTCAGGCTGTCAAAGAGCAAGCAATTAATCTCAAACTGTAATACCATGCCATTTTAGGTTTTTGGTGCTTTAAAAAAGAAAAATAATCGTTTTTAAATAAAATTCATATTTCTCAAACAAAAATATTAGTAGGCCAGGGGCACCGGCAGAAAATGTTATAGGAATATTTCTATTGAAAGGTGAAATTATAGATCCTTAGAACAAGCTAGCACCTTACCTTTAATGGTCATGGGGGTCCGTACCCTTTCCCTCTCTCTAAAATCAAGGCCTTTGCCCTAATTTTGGAAGTCCGTTTGTTATGATTTTGGAGATTATGCAGCAACTAACTGACATGCCAGGAATCTTAACCAACTACGGAGGACTAAAACCATAATTACCCCGGCGCCTGAGCTGGCTCTCGATGGCCCTGGAGGTCATGGTGAGAGTGTGGCCGTGTGGGGGGGGGATAAAAGGAGCTCCCAAGGAGCTTCACATTGTCTATGTTTTGGTTTTAATAAAATATCTCTCTTTTATTTTGTTCATTGAATAAAAACATTAATGCTTCTTTGTTCCTTGCTAAATTTAAGGTTGTTTTTTGTTTACTTTAATTTTACTTTAAGTTTGAAGAACAGAGCCGTCGTGGAGAGAATTTAGGGTCCTTGGGCCTTGGGATGCCTCCTATTTATGGATGCCCATGGGTTAAATATAAATATGAATCCCTAATTTTGACTATGAGTCTTGAACTTCCAAATTTTTGAGACAGTTTTCATAAATTTCTTAATTTTAATTCTGTTGTTTTATATAAATTGTTCTCATCTTGTTTATTCAGTTGTGTAGAAATGGGGCTCCCCTAGCTCTTCAGCAGGGAGAAGGAGGAAGCAGAAATGCTGTTTTAATTTGGGGGGGGGTCAAACTCTCAAAAATGGTTCAAATTTCCGACAGTAACTCAAATTTTCTGACACAATTTTAAACTAACAATTTTATCAATAATTTGGCAAAATTGGGGGGGGGCGTTTGCCCCCTAAACCCCCATAATTTCCATCTCTTGGTAGAGCCTCCTTCCTACCTTTAAAAAAATAATATCGTGTTATATCTCTGTTGAAACAAGCTTTAAAATATTGCGATCCGTGCTCCTTCCCCCCCCCCCCCGCCCCCAAGAGCTCACTTACTATTGATTCAGTTATACACCGCTGTGGTATTGATGTTTTCTCACGTAAAAGTACATTTTCTCATGGTTTTTTGTGTAAAATTTACGAATTAGAGGTTCTTTATTTTATATTCTGTACAGAGAGTTATTAGATTTATGACATGATAATCTATATTTTAAAAGAACTTTATTGTCAAGTTTTAATATATTCAGTATACCGTATAATTGTAAAATTATATTCACCACCATTCCACTTTTTTACATCTAACCAATACATGAGAATCTGTATTTGTATACCGATATAATCTCAATCTGTGTACAATCTGTAATTGTATTATAAATTCAGGCAGATGTTTAAAGAATTTCAGAATAATGTTTTGCTTGTTGCTAAAATTATGAAAATATGTCAAAGTTTTAGAACAGTTCCAACACATTTCTTCATCCTGAAAACACCTTTCTTGCATGCAGTTGCCATTATGCAATTACAGTTACAATAAAAAATCAAATTATGAAAAAATAAAATCGTACGCAAAATTATGACTTGAAATTTTGAGATCGTGTATTGTTATACCGGTTGACCCAAAAAAACGATTCCGATTTACAGGGCTTTGGCCTGAAATCCACGAGAATAAAAATCTCAAATAATGGATATAAAGCAATGTCCGAGAAGCAAACTTAGAGTTTGAAATATCACCCAGTCGTCTGCAATCATGTTTAAATCTGATAAATAAAACAGCCTTCAACCTTTAACAGTTTTCAAATCAATTAAAAAGCCATGATTCGTTTCCAGTCCACATTTTGATATCAAGACAACCTGCTTGCCTTAATGTCAGTGAATCTTTTTAAATTTTAAACTCTTAAAGCGCCATTAAAGCAAGCAGGTTGTTTTAATGTCAAAGCATGGACTGAAAATAAATGATGTATCTTAAAAGCTAACAGTTAGGGCAATTTTAATTTCAAGTTCTGGACAAGTAAATTTGGTTGCAGAGATATCTCAAAGTTCAAATATATCCCAAATTCAGACGTCGTTTTATGCCCAATTTGAGATTTTTAGTTTTTGGTCACACAGTTGATCTGGGTCACCCGGCTTTATTAGTGATGAAATTGATGATTTCATGAAATAACTATGTATAAGTATCAATTTATCTTAAAGATTAATGATATTTGAAAATGAAATGCTAGTTTTTGCTTTTGTCAGCTAACACAACTTTGAAAATTCATTCGAACGATTTTGATAATATATTCAGCCCAATAAGACTAGAAGCCATCAGTATAGTTACTCAAATCTAAAATAACTCGAGTTGTCAAAAGTTTAGATTTTCTTATGTTTTTGGATTTTAATTGAGGGGGCAAGTCTTGGTTACTAGACTGGACTTTTCTATTGCGTACCTTGCCCATCAAAAATGCCATTTACCAAGAAAAGATTAAACTTTAGCAAAAATTAAGAATCTATAAACCAACGTTTAATTTTGTAACGTAGAAATAACATTTTTGGCAGACAGGCCACGAAAGAAATAGACTTGCTTGAAAAGAGGAAAGCACTTATAGATATAAGCTCCCGAGAATCAATTTTTCGAAAAATCTGAAAATATTTAAAACTTCGAAAAGTATGTCCGAGTTTTCTTCGTAACTTTCAATTGTTCGCAGTTTCCCATATCGTTGCTTGCTTAGAGTGCGGAGGACCTTGGAACTAAAAATGAGGAGGAGCTTACTATTACGCGCTCTGCAAAACGCATGTCGAACTTGAAGGAAAGCAAGCAGTTGTGGTGAAGACACGAAAAAGCCAAGCTAAGTGACAAAAGTTGTACAAATCAAACACAATTCAGATTCATCCAGAAAGGGGAAGGTATGAAATCATAGAAAACTTTTTTCATAGCATTTCATTTGAGGCAAATCGAATGGCTAAGAACTTCCATCACATCAGCTTTTCTTGCTGTTGTCTGTTGTGTGTGTGTTGTCTGAAAACCAATTATAGTGTAGTGGGCCTAGCTTCGTTAGCGCCAATCGCAACCAGCAAACACAACAGTTGTTAATATTTCATTTATTACCATTATCTTCAAATAAATTGTGCAAAGTTGTTTTCGTTTGACTGAAAACGTTTTTTTTAATTTGCTTGTCATCATTCCTTCACATTTATTGATGATAGTAGTGTGTCTGTGTCTCCTTTGGTTGTGTTGAGTTTGTTGTTTGCTCTCCCCCCCCCCCCCCAACAAAAAGGGGAAGGATGATCTTACTTACATGGAAGATCAAGAAAGTTCTAAATTATTGCAAAGGTCGAGATATTTTTTAATCAATAACTGCAATTTGTCTTTGTTCTAAAAGGAAGTAAATTACACCTGAACAACAATGTGATGTGTGGGCCAGGGGGGACCAAGATTTTATAGAGATGCTTAATTGCAGCATCATAAATTTTAGAACTATTGTTTTCAAGGCCAGGGATGACCCACACCCCAAGTTGGAATCTTTGCGCACCAAACATATTTGGTGTGTGTGTTTGAAATTTTGGTGCACAAATCTGAAATTTTCAGTGCATGGTGCACAAATGTACTGGGTGGTGGATCAAGAAACGTTCTGCCATTTGCTGGGTTATTTTGCAAATTCTGCTTGTTGCAAGGCCTTAAAAATAATTCTCAAAGATACCTGATGAAAGATTAACTTACATTTGGAGACACAACTCAAACTTATGTGATTATTCTAAGGCACCCAGAGAACAAAAATAGAAATATTGTGTTTTTTATGATTTAAAAATGAATTGAAAGAATTTATGAAAAGTCTTTTCTGTGAATTCAATCCTATTACATAAGTTCAAGTGTGAAAGTATGATAATTCAAAACAAAGCTAAACACTTGATCTGTATAGTCTTACCAATTTTCCAGAAAGGTTTTCAATTCACTTGAAAATCTAAGAAACTCATCATTCTTATTTTTGTTATTTGGGTGCCTTATTAGAATTTTGTAATTTTGTTTTGAAAAACCTGACATGCTTTTTCAAAAACTTTGTAATTTGAATAAAAAATAAACTTTCAAAAAAACTTCAATTGGTTACTCGAGTATATATATGATATTTCTACATCATAATTATAGCATCAGTAACCACACAAAA
The DNA here is from genome assembly GCA_036873815.1 of Phacellophora camtschatica. Classification (NCBI taxonomy): domain Eukaryota; kingdom Metazoa; phylum Cnidaria; class Scyphozoa; order Semaeostomeae; family Ulmaridae; genus Phacellophora; species Phacellophora camtschatica. The sequence continues at coordinate 9,461 of JAYJMH010006097.1, read as the reverse complement.
CAATGAAGACTTCCAGAACATGGTTTATTTATTTCTCAGAATAACTTTATATTGTATTAAAACTGGTTCACTTTTAAAATTGCAAAGTTGCACCATTATTAAGGAGTTGGTGAAGTAGTTAACATAATTAATATGATTAATTCAGCCCATTATGTACATGGGTTGTACAAAAATGAGGTTCATTTGTTACAAATTATATTTTTGATGATTTTTTAAATGCCGAAACTTCATTTTGGGCCAACCAGTATTCCTCAGCAAATATTGTGATGGCATGGCATGTCAATACATAAATTTTCCAAGACATCTGATTACAAAAATCAGCACTGAAATTGACCTTCTTAATGAAAAGATAAGAAAATTAATTTTTTCAAGGCCTCTCTCTGAAAAAATACAGGAAATCAATAAACTGAGTTCCTGGCAAACTTCAGGGGCTTGACTGATCTCCTAAGAATAAGATTTAATAAACATATTAAGTTTATATTTGTTTGTCAGTTAATGTGCTCAATTTACCAAGCCAAGGTTAGGCTTTAAGTGAGTGCTCAGGCGCTCAAGAAGATCAACTGAGCTCCTTTCAGTGAGAGGCCTGCACCAAAAAGTAGTTATTCCTGGAATTTTACTGGCTCAAAAGCAACTGTTCAAGCATTAAATGAAAGTTTTTTGATGGACTTTCAAATTAATTTCACCAAAATTGAAATGGATTTTAGGTGTGTTCAATTAGTGGGTGGTAATATTTCCCTACCAAAGTGCTGTGCATAATTTTTACCCGAGTTGACTATATATTTGTGTTATAAATTTCTGGGCACATACTTATCCACAGTGAGAATTTATAAATTAAAACAACATAATACTAATATAAAATAGACAACTTTTCTTTTAGGAATCCCATCTGGTTGCTGAATTATTGACATTATGTCACACCTTAAAGGTGGCAATGCTTCGTTTGCTGATATTGATGAACGGATATTGTCTTCATCCAAAAAAGTGTTGTTGCAAAATATTGAATTCAAAGAAGGTGAAAATGCAGATGGCCAGGCACAAAAGATATATTCTAAATATAAACCAATAAACTCAGCATATAATTTTAAGGAATTACATTCAAATGTGAAGCAAAATAAGCATGTACAAAAGCCAACTTCTACGGATAAGGAGATTGCACTTCCAGTTCCAAAAATAGTTCTGTATCCGCCAGATAAGGTTGAAATGGAATGGAAACAGTTAAGAAGAATTGGCCCAGGTTTTGCCAATTTAGGAAATACTTGCTTTCTGAACTCAGTGCTCCAAGTTCTTACTTATACTGCTCCGTTGATCAATTTTATGAATTCGGATGCACATAAAAATACGTGTGAGTATAAAAATATTTTTGTGTTAATGAACATTGAAATTATTTTATATTATTAAAATCAGTTTACACAGTTATTGAAATGTTGAAACTATTTAGATATTTTGAAAAATACAGAGGCCTTTTGGCAGCACTGTAGGAAAAAGTTCAAACCATTTTTTGGAAAGGAGTAGGAACTGCTCGCACAATATTAAGACATAAATTCATCCAGATTATAACAGCAAAAATGGGCAAAAGCAACTATATATGTAATATTCATCAACTTATCTGCTGTTTTTAACACAGTCATCCAATCCTTATATTCAGAGAGATTAAAATCAGATTACCAACAGACCATCCAATAAAGTTATATTATAGTGCAAATAAAATAAAATTATAGTGCAAGTAATAGAACAAAAAAAGCAGACACAGGCCATAAACCTGTTATTACCGAAGAAATCTGGAATGGCATTCATTACAGATGATACCACCATATACCAGGCAAGCCAAATTTTTTTACACTGGCTGAAATTTACAAATGCAGTATAAAAAGTGTATTGTGTGGCAGCAGTATTATTTGTAAGCAATAATATTTAAATTTAACTATATCCGAATTTAGCCTATAAATGTAAATACAAATATTGTCTATAATTATACAAATTTGAAATTAAATATATATAAGTAAAGCAGAATCTATGATTTAAAACTATCAAACAGACTACCAAGATTATTCAGAAAATATATTAGATTTTAGAGGACATAAAATTTGCAGATGTCAACTCAAAACATTCATAACTTCTTGATGGAAGCAAGATTAACCATATACGGAATTGAAAACAGGTGAAACAGAAATCAACGCTTGTATCCAAGCAGGTCCTTGTTAATTTCATTGATAAAAACAAGTCCTTAAAAACCAAAATCTCCAGATGTGGATAGCAATGAGGTACTTCAACTGCTTTATTGGAAGTAGACTCACTTAGAGCTGCCAAAATGTTTCTTTTGATAAAACAGCAACATGAAAAGTATAATACTATATTTCAAACTACTAAGAAGCATGGAGAAAAGTGGCTATGAAAGAATAAACATAGAAAATCAGGAATACTAGCCATTCAAAATTAACCTGTTACTCAAGATCAATAAAGTCCACAGCATTTAAAAATTTATAAGATAAATACAATAAAAAATAAACAGCTACTATTCAACTCGAACAAAAATTCAAAAAAAGAAAACAAGCACCAGAAATCTTTTCAGCAGACGGAATAAAAAAAAATTAAAAAAAGTAAAGCAGAAATATACTTTAATCAAAACTGTGTGTAAAATGATAAATACGGTATTCTACTCATAATAAATACAGTATGACAAGCACACAAAATTTGTCCAACTATTGTTTTTCATCAATTTGTCTCTATTTCTTTATATTTGTAAAATCCTATTTGTAATCCAGTCAGTTTTGTGTGCTTGTCAAATGATTACCAATATTTTACTTCCCAAGTAAAATCTTGAAAATCTTGGCTTGCAAGAATATTTACCCCACTACTTGCTTTTTTTAAAAAATATATATATTATGTTTTAAAAATTTTCCTTTGACAGGTGCATCAGTTGGATTTTGTATGCTCTGTGAGTTTCGAAACCATGTTATCAGAATTGCAAAACATCATCCACAGCATGGACCCATCAGGCCAATGACTATCATCCAGAAACTTTCATGTAAGCAATTTTCAGTAAATTATTTGTTAAGTATTAGTTTCTTAAACCCTGATTTTTTCGGCAATTTGTGTCAAATTTACAATAATAAAACGTTCTAATGAAATTAATTCCTTAATTAATTAATTAATTAATTGCTACTTATTTATAATTTTAAATGCATTTTCTTAGATATCAGTAAAAATTTCAAATTTGGAAGACAAGAAGATGCCCATGAATTTTTGCGGTATCTCATTGAAGCTTTGAGGAAGAGCTGTTTGGTTGGAAAGAACAAGTGAGTTGTAAATTTTTTTCATAGGTATTATCAAAGTTAAATTAACTTATATGAGTATACATTTTCTTATTTGATTGGCTGCACATGTATGGCTGTATGTAGTATGAATATGCATATTTCCATTCCTATGATTGTTGACAATGTCTCTTTTATTTTTTAGCCTTGATCGACTTTCAAAGGAAACAACAGCAATAAATCAAATATTTGGTGGATTTTTTAGAAGTCAAGGTGCATAAATAAATATATATATTATTTTAAATTCCAAATAATTATTATTTTATAGGTTATTTTGAATCTGTACATTTAAAGGCTTTAGCTTTCTGAACTGTTTTGACAAAAAAATACGATAAAATCAGTTGATGAATATCAACCATTCATGGTAATGATTGCTAAATATATTCTATATGAAAATGGTTAACTACTATTATTATCATTATTAATTGTTTTATTTTTCAGAGAAGCAATCTTTTTTTTTGATTTTTTTAAAATTTTCCTAATCTGGTAATGTGTTTAGATTAAGAGCACTGGTAGCACTTTAAAGGAAGAAATTATCCAAGAAACTAATACACAAAAGTTTGTTCTTCTAAGATACCTTGATTTGATTGAATCTTAATTGAAGGTTAATTTCAAATATTTTGCGGTTTTTTCCAGACGCGAAAGTTTCTTCTTAAAACTATTTGTTTGATCTTACTCAAGATTTACTTCAAGTAACAGCAACAATGTTTTTTTTGTTTAGTGACATGCTTGGCTTGCAAAACTGAATCAAATACATATGACCCTATGATGGAGCTTAACCTTGATATCAAGGTACGATTGTTTTTCATTGTCATTCATAGATATCTGTGTCATTTTTCTCAGAGGAGCATGTAAGGAGATTTGTGTTATTTTAAATTTGCAACAAAAACATTTCGCAATGAATTTTCATGTTGTATTCTTTTAGCATTTATTCTTGAAATAATGTTGAAATGATTATTTTTAATTTCCCAGGAAACTAACACCATAATTAATGCAATGAAAAAAACAATTAAGACAGAAAGGCTGGATGGTGAAAACAAATATTTTTGTGAAAAGTAAGTTTCTATATGCATGTAAGGAATTTTGTGCATGTACGGAATGTCAAAGATTTATTTTTTTTTAATTATATGTATGTCATATGTTGTAAAATCAGGACTTTATGTTATTTATTTTTTAATACTGGCAACATACAACTTCAGTAAATTATTTTTCTTGCTAATATTGTTCTTTGAATGATTTTACAAAATTTAAATTTCTTTAGATTGCAAACAATTTGTCTTAAAGTTTTATTGTTTGATCTTTATTCTCATGACAGGTGCCGTAGAAAGACGCCAGCTTTAAAGAGAGGAAATATACACACAGCTCCAAAAATACTGACTTTGCAATTAAAACGGTATATATATATATTTATATGTAAGTAGGCTGACTGGCAAATCAAAGGTCCAAGGTCCAAGGCAAATCAAAGGCTCCGTTTTTGTTTGTTGCTACCCAAGGCAGGTAGGGGGGGGGGTGCACCATTCCATTCCCTGGTTGTCAAACCTCACACCCCCAGCTTAGTTGGTACCCATTTACCGACATCGAAATTGTAGACTGCTGAGCCGGCTGTGAGTTTCAGGGTTAGAAATTCCCACAACTGGTCTTGAACCTGCATTTTGGCTTCGAAACACACCACCTTGCATTAGGCCAGCCTACCCAGCCAAAGTAGTTAATGCATTGGCTTATGTAATCACGTTGCCATCGTGTTTACATTGATTTTTAACGGCCTTATTTGTAAATGTTTATATTTATAAATTGTATATATATATATATACAATATGGGCCAAATAAAATAAAATGCTGAAATAAAAATAGGTCTTGATTGTGGGAAGAGAAGAATTGTGGGGGGAGGGGGGGAAAATGAAAAAAGTAACAGGTCTTTTCACAGGCTAAATTCGTATGTGTAAATGTATATATATATTTCAAATTGTTAATCATGATGAAGTATTGTTTTCAAGGTTTGACTTTCAAAGATTATATGGTGGAAAAATCTCAAAAGAAATCCAATTTCCTGAAGATCTTGATCTTAGCTCTTTCATGAGTAACAAATCGGTATGAAAATAAAAAGGTGTTCTTATTTTTGTTTATACTGGGTGCGCCAAAAAAAAATGGAACATCATTGAAGAACTGCCAAAAATTGTGTACTGCACCAATCTCAATGATTAAAGTTGGTATTCACGTCAAAAGGACGCTTGTTCTTCCGTTATACACGATTTTTGAAAAAATTTCGATCTATTTCAAAAATATTTTTAACTAGTTTAGTCCTTTTGACTTGAATATCTACTATAATCATTGTAATCCGTGCAGTACACAATTTTTGGTAGCTCGTCAAAGATTTTCCCCTTCTTTTGGCGCACCCGGTATGTTTACAGCAGACTTTGATATGATACATATTTGTAAAAGATATATATAGCTATAATTTTATGAACGATTAGTTTGCTCGATTGCTTCTCTTTTTACAAATTCTTTTTTGTTGTTGTATTGTTTATATACTATTTTTTAGATATGTGGATGATCATCACATTTATTATTAATTTAATTTATTACAGGAAATACCCATGTTATACAAACTTTATGCTGTTCTGGTGCATTCTGGGTTTTCTTGCAATTCGGGACACTACTATTGTTATGTAAAAGCTCCAAATGGCACGTGGTATGAGATGAATGACAGCAGGGTAATTTTCAATTTTCGAAGTTATTGTTTTAATTCTGTATTTGATACAGAGAAGCTATTTTTTGTTGAATTTTTTGTCAAATTTTTTGAATTGTCAACAGCATTGAAAAGCTACAATCTAACAGATTTATTTTTCTAATTAAATTTGTCTAGTTATTAATAGTTTTTAGGTAAGTAAGTAAGTAAGTAAGTATAAGATCAAAGACAACCCGAAGGCTCTTTTTCATTAGGTGCTGCCCATGCCGGACATGGTAGGGCGCTGCTCCTTTCCCTGGTTTGACAACTTCTTACCCTATCTGAGCTTGTACTTATTTACCAAGCTTTGTAAGATAGATAGACAGCTGAGTTGCTATGGATTTTATAGTTAGAAATTTCACCAGCGCTCTTGCAAAGAGTTTGGCTTTGAAACACAGTGCCTAGACCACTTGATCCGATAGCTTAAGAACTTTGTGAATTCAATATTTTTCCAGAAACGTCATCATGGCTGATTAATATTTTTAGAAAAAAGATGTGATAGGTGTTAAGGATTTGCAACCATTAACTTTGTATTGGTATTTTTTCCATAGGTTTCCCAAGTTGCCCTTCGCACAGTGTTACGAGCTCAGGCGTATCTTTTATTTTACACTGTTGTCGAAAAGACAAAATTAAAGGTATTTAACTTCAGAGTTATAAACGTTGAGTTATACTCACTGTTAAACATGATTTTTATATTGTTGTTTGATTTTTATTACATTTTAGGATAGTTTTATCTTTTTATCATATTACCAACATCACCATAAAAATTTACAAATAAATCAACATATAAAATTAGATATAAAACTGACCAACAATGGATTTGCTGCATGGTTGTTAAGATTACTATTGGTTAATTCTGATGTTATGTTGCTGATTAAAACAATTATCATTGTCTCTGTAGCGCCAGAAGAATTGTTCTGCTGTTTTATTTAGTTTAAATTTACACCCTGATTAGTTTTGTTTTTTCTTTGGTTGCATAGGACGTATTTTGTAAGTAATATATATGTTTAGGGAAGGATAACAACTGAATAGCAAAGTATTAAACAGTACAATAAATTTCTTAAAGATGGATCAGTGGCAATATGTCTCAAGAGGAAAATACTAAATAGAGTAATCTTGCCAGCAATGACTTACGGAGCATTGACCTGGTCAATGACGAAACGACAATAGGGCAAACTGATAGTTGCTAAGAGGAACATGGAACGATGAATACTAAATATTACGAGAAAGGTTTATAGGAACAACACAATACGACAACGAATGGGAGTGATAGACATCTTAAACAGAGTAGAAAAACTGAAGTGGGAATGGGCAGGGCACATAATAGACAACAACATATGGACCAAGAAAGTGATTCAGTGAACATCCTATAAATACATTTTGAATTGAAATTTGAATTGAATCAAATTATTTGATGTTTTTCGTATTTTTAATGTTTTCATTAATTAATCAATTATTTTCAGGAACATCAAAAAACTCCACAAAAACCAAAGATTTATTCGGCATCTCCAAAGCCAAATGGAATTCCAGTTCAGCAGAAAACACCAAATCAGCAAAAATCTTTATTTGCCAAAGGTATATACAGTGAAGAATAATTAAAATATATTTAATTTATTATGTATTCAAGTTTTTTGGACATATAAACGTTTTTAGTTACCTTTTTCATAATCTCCGTCCAAATATTTGATTTTGCGTCATGTCATGTGCAGGAAGTACAGCGAAGTATGGTTTCATTTCATGATTGTGCTCTTTGTGATTTTCCATTTATTCGACTTATCAAAATACTCTATTCTGTCTTTTTAAATTTTTTTCTTTTTTTCTTTTTTTCACTTATTTCAAAATTTCGTTTTTTGTTAAAATTTGGTAACATTCAGTTCAAACTTTTGAGATTTTAATGTGATGTTTCAAAATTTAAAGGTCAATTTATTTTCTTTAGCAAAAAGGCTTAAAACACCGGGTGATCCAAAATAATGCTTCAACGTTTGAAGAATCACCAAAATTTGATTTTCTGACCATTTTAAAAACATTTTTTCCTGCTAACGTGAAAAGGACCAAGTTAATTTTAGCTGCCATATTTAAATTGAAAAAATATCTTTTAAAGATCGAAACATTGCTATTATTAATTTAGCCCTTCTTGTACATGTCAATGTAAAAATGAGCTTGATAGGTAATACACTCAAATTTTAAGTGATTTTTTGAACGTCAGAAGTGATTTTTTTTGGGTCACTCCGTATTTTCTGGGTAAAGATATTACGATATACATTTTCTTTACTTCTTCGGACACAATATTTTTTTTATAGATATTGGCATTTCTATCACTCGAAGTGAACCTCGAAGTGAACCTCGAATCATTCCACTTGGAAATAACCGTGATAAACTAACTTTTTCATGGAATTCTTCTACGAAAAAGAAGCCAGAAAATTTAAAGAAAGAAACGACGGGAAACAACGATGTTTCAAGTAAAACATCAAAAACTAACCTTATCCAGTCCGTGAATGGGCCTAAGGAAATAAAACGATCAAGTTTGGATACTCTTCGAAAAGATTACGATAGCGGTGATTCAGATACTGAAGTGAAGGAATTACCAAAAAGTGAAGGAATTACCAAAAAAAAGACAGACAAATCCGAAGAAAGCAAAACAATTACAAAAGGTGAATGTTTGTGTTTGGAGCATTATTTCATCTTTAGAATTTTATATATATATACATTATACATGGGTAGGTCAATATTATAAATTTTTTAGTTGATTTTGAGTGAAGTTATTTATTTAAATGTTTTGTGTTAAAAGATCACAAATTTATCAATAGTTTTCAAATGATTTAAACGAAACATTTTATCAAGACCAAATTTATTACTTTTCGCATTATTACACTTGTTTTGCTCATTTACGAAAGAAATTAAGAGAGACGTTATGATTTTGGGTCTATGAAGTTTTTGTTTGTTCATCAATGGTAGATTAATTACATCGATTCCAGCTAATCGCTACCATCTTTAAGGTGATCAGTGTAACGGCTAAGTGAATCGAGACTCTGGTAACAAGTCTACATCAATGGTTTAAGCACATATTGTGCTCATTTGAATGGTTAAACACAATTTACTGTTACAAGATATTAAAATGTGAGAAAAACAACAATTCCATATGATGCTGCAGTTGGGCACTTGCAACAAAATTAATTCCCTACAAGGAACTTCAATTTGATTTTTCTCGCCTGATCTAGAATGCCTTGAAAATGATTTTTGCGAGATTTTGTATTATATCTATATATACCGGTTTCGCCAAAAAAAAAAACGGAACATCTTTGACGAGCTACCAAAAATCGTGTACTGCACGGAATACAGTGATTAAAGTTGACATTCACGTCAAAAAGACTACTTTAGTTAAAAAAGATTCTGGCGATTTTTTCCGATGCTTGTGCTTGCATTAC